>CANUEP010172033.1:0-12396 GCA_947857235.1 Jatropha podagrica
GGTTGGAAGTGACATGAAGGAAAGCTTCCTCTCTGCAAGGAATTGTCAAACCACCCATTGGATGATCAAAGCCAAACTCCTCTTCTGCTTTGCTTAACAAATCTTGAAATGAAGGCTCTTTTAGATAAGATATTGGAATGACAAATCGCTTCTTCTCAAACTCTCCAATGTAAACTGCTAAGAATCCTTTTGGTACTTCTGAACTTCTTGAAGCTGCTTTATTTGGAGCAAATACAGACCGGCGAAGAATTTGCTTAGAGAGATTTCCCGCCAAACGAATAGCCATAGTCTTCTTCTTGTTGATGTATAATCTTCAGAAATCAGGTATTAGATTTGGGTTGCTTGATGAAAATGTATCAGTAGTGAATATGAAGGCTTGAGTTATCGGTGAGTTGTGACCAAAGCAAAAGAATTGCATATATATAGATGGAAAAATTGTCTAAAATATGTAATTTTAGTGGCTGAGAATCACTGGCTAGGTGCAATCTGCACTAAACAGACCCATGAGGAATCACATTCTTGTCTTCCAGTTGATCAACAAGTTAGTCAGGAAATGCCCCACAAGTACAAAGATGAACCAATAGAAGACCATCTAAATATTTGAAATCAACTAGATATATATAAAGCCAAGTGACTCTTTGATCATAGACATGCTTGAGATAAAGATATACAAGTAGCCTAACAGGAATGATTAGTGTGGGAAATCCTGCCAAACATGAGGTTGTGGATAAAACCATTTGCTTGGAATACATATCATAAAGGCATCTCACATGCTTTTGTCTCGGAACAGTCCGTATAGGGGCCCCTGAACTGTTTAAAATTTAATAATTCAGGGGCCAAAGTGCAATATATTTCAACAATATTAAGGAGCAATCTGCAATCTAATTTAAAACGTAGTCAGCAAATAAATTACAGTTGGAAGATCCTTCCAAATCCGAAATACAATATGGCAATTTTAGGCAGGTTTTGATGGAGACTGGTGGTAGGACATGATTCACATGATCTTCATTGTCGTTTCATTTTCCATTGTCCCAAAATGCCCGTGACCAAAAGGGTCACTAAGTTTTGGCATGAAGATTTCCAATATTTAGGTCATCTTTTATTGGCTTACCTTTGTACGTGTAGGGCATGTCCTGACTAACCTTGTTTCTGTACAGGAAGACAGAAGCTTGTGGTACCTCATGAGTCTGTTTTGAACAGATTACGCATGGCCAATGTTTCTTAGCCGCTGAATCAAGATTTTAGAGTGTTTGTAATAAGTTACTTCATCTACATATATATAGGCTTTACATATATTGACTAAAGCCATCCCAACTATTTACATTCACTTTTCATACATTTTCCTTGAGAAAAAAAAAATCAAAAAGTTCATTTCCTTGATTCTTTTCTGATATTATATATCAGCAAGAACAAGAATATGGCTATTTGTTTGGCTGGTAATCTTTCTAAGAAAATTCTTAGTGGTTCTTGAAAGATGTCTTTTTCTGTGTCTAACACTTCACAATCCTTCCTGATATATACAATTCATGGACGTAATTATAGGCTAGAATAACGACAGCAATCCTAACAATCAATATAGACAGCTATACAAATGATATGGCAGAGATACATATTAACAGAAAGATAATATTCTATTACACCCCCTCAGTCTTAGTAGGAAGGTAGCGGACGTTAAGACTGTCCCTGAAATCATCGAATAAAACACGAGGCAGCCCTTTCGTAAAAATATCGGCGATCTGATATCTGGAAGGAACATGAAGAATATGCACCTCTCCTTTGTGGACCTTTTCACGGACAAAATGGATATCAAGTTCAATATGTTTAGATCGTTGATGTTGAACAGGATTTCCGGACAGATATATAGCACTAACATTGTCACAGTAAACCAATGTTGCTTTGTGAATGGGACAATGTAATTCAAGGAGAAGATTCCGGAGCCAACAAGATTCAGAAAGAACATTAGCAACCCTTCGATATTCAGCTTCGGCACTGGACTTGGAAACTGTAGGTTGGCGTTTAGAAGACCAAGAGACCAAATTGTCGCCAAGAAAGACACAGTAACCCGAAGTGGAGCGGCGAGTAGTCAAGTACAAACCATAATGGAGCGTACCTTTGAGATAACGAAGAATTCGTTTCAAGGCAGCCATGTGTTCATGTTTCGCATCATGCATGAAGAGGCACACTTGTTGCACTGCATATGATAGATTTTGTAACCGACTATTTTTCAGTGTTGGTAATAGTGATTTACCGGTCTCTGAATAGTGCCATCGGTTCGGGACATGATATTATTTCGATCCGAAAAAATTACTACATGTGTCTAGTATGTTAATTAATATTTTTGGAGCATATTTATATGATTTAGATGGGTAGAGAATATTTCACGAATATTTTTAGAGAATTGCGGCAATTAGTGAATATTATTTTTTATTATGGTATATTAAAGAATAAATGGTGAATTATTTTTGGAAAATTAATTTAATTAATTTGTAGAGTTAAATAATATTTAGAAATGAATTATTTGATGAATATTTAGAGTTATTGGATGAGATTACCTAAGATTTGATTTTGGCCATTGATTTAACATAAAATGAGAATCAAAGTTTGACTTTGCTATTTAAATCACCAACACTTTCTCTCTCCTCCCTTCTTCTTCCTCCACGCCAACTTCTTCTTCTTTCTTCCTCCATTTTTCTTTCATTTTCCTACTTCCAAATACTACTAAAACACCTAATTAAATCATAGGATTTTGATTAAACCTTGAGAATTAAATAGTGGAAGCTTGAATTTGGAGTTTTTAAGCTTTATTTTTGAAGTTGCCATTAAAGGAGGTAAGTTGTAACTTTTGGATTTTGTGATTTATTAAGTCTAATTTTAGGATTAGCCATGAAATTCATGCATTAAGCCATGCTCTTTTCTTTTCTAGTGTTAATTTTGATTTTAATGAGCTCTTTTCCTACTTTGAAGAGATTGGTGAACCCTCCACCAAAGGCAAGAAGAAGGCCTAAGGATAGAGTTTTTAAGCTTAAAAAAGAGGTTAGTGCAATAATATTCTAATTTCCCTTTCATTCTCTTAAATTTTAAATTTTAGGTTTTTAATGAATTTTGATATTAGAAGTGTACTTAGGGTGGACTAGAAGTCATTTTCACCCTTTTATAATTTCTATTTGCTTTTGACTTCTTCATGAAAGTTGTAGCTCTGTTTCTCAGCTTTCCAAAATATCCTCTTATGTTTAATTCTAATACTTGTAGCTCAACTTATGATTTAAATACCAAAACTGATTCTATTATGGCATCTCACTTGTATATCCGAATTGACTGTCCATTTTGGCAACTAAAATGGTAAGATAATATCTTGTGTTATTCAAAAAAGTTGTATTTCTACTTCTTATCTTTCTAAATCAACCTCTTGTGTCCAATTTGAATACATATAGCTCAACTTATGATTTTTATACCAAAAATGGTTGTGCTGAATCGTGTTGGATTGTTGGTTTGTGTTCTTGTGTTTCTTTCAACCTCTTAGAAAATGATCTAGACTATGGTTCCTTCATAAAATTTGTAATATTTTGTCTTATCTTTCTAAGAAATTAAGTTTCACTCAATTTGAAGTCCTATAACTTCAGTTATACCCTAAGAACACAATAAAAGTCAGGTTTATGGAATTAATTTGAGAAAAAACTATTTCCCCTTCATTCTCCATGGTTGGCCGAACCCTTGCTTGATGAAAGACACCATGCTCTTTGTGATTTCTATGCTTGATTTAAACTTTAATAAGATTGTTATAAAGTAATTTGTTGGTGGTTAAAATTTCTCTTTTGAATTTTGGTGTTTAAACATTTTAGTAATACTTAAAGAAGGTTTTTAAAGTATTAAAAGAGTTTTATGGTTACTTGCTTGAGAAATGGATTTAATGATTTTAAAGAATCATTTTAAGTTGATAATTAATACTTTTAATGGAGGCATTATGAAAGAAAAGTTTTTGCTTAAAACATGAATTGTTTTTTTTTTTGCATTTTACAAGTTATAAGTTAAGTGATTTTGAAATAATAAGTGTTAATTTTAAAATGTTTTTGAATAAGAATGGTGGATGAGAAATGAGACTATTTATGGAAGAATTTAATTATTCTAATATCTACCATATGTGATTGACATGTGGTATGATGAGATTATTGTGATATATGAATATGCTCAGGTTATCAATCCATATTATTGGTGGAGCTATGATCATATACTGGGGTTATCAGCCTTTATAAATAGGCGGATGCGCTTATTATCAGCCCTTATAAATAGGCGGACGCACTTTTTCTGTGTCTAACACTTTACAATCCTTCCTAATATATACAATTCATGGATGTAATTATAGGCTAGAATAAGGACAGCAATCCTAACAATCATCAATATAGACAATTATACAAATGATATGGCAGAGATACATATCAACAGAAAGATAATATTCTATTAGTTCTATTCTTGTTCCAAAAAAAAGTAGCTTCAAGATGTTCTGATGTACCAAAAGGTTGTTTAGCGGTTTATATTGGCGAAATTGAGAAGAAGCGATTTGTAGTTCCATTATCTTATCTAAAATAGCCTTTGTTTCAAGATTTGTTGAGCAAAGCTGAAGCTGAGTTTGGCTTTGATCATCCCATGAGCGGTTTGACAATTCCTTGCAGAGAAGATACTTTCCTTCATGTCACTTCCAACTTAGTGTAAATATATACATTACAGAAGAAAACAATTCTGCTAAATGAGAAAAACCATTTTTTGGAAATTCTTTGTACATCGTTTTATACAATCCATTGGCTATTTACATTCCTGTTATTACAAATGCTAGGCAGATTCTTTGATGAACAATTTTTTTAGATGTCTCAAAAGGGTATCAAGCAGTTTTTTGTTGGAGAAAACTTAAACAAACAAACAAAAAAGAAAAAGGATTTCTTATTCCTATATATATTTCTATTGCTCTCCATTTCATTTTCTCCTCTTTCTATTCAGTTTGAATAATATTTGTGATCAAGTCCCTTTTCTTTTTCTGAACAGTTTTTTGAAATCTCAAAAGTCATCCAAAATAAAAATATATAATTCTAATTTTTTTTAGTTTTATAAATACTATTTTTTTTCGAGTTGAATACATTTAAAATATAATAACAAATATTAAAAAAATTAAAAATGTTCAATAATCAAGAGGTCATATATTTATTATAAGGGAGATATAAATTTCTTACTAGATTAGAGTGACAATAATTATAAATTAATTCAGTAACGAAAAAGAAAATAAAAAATAAAAAATTATTATTAAGAATATAACTCTTTTCGAAACTCAATATGTAATAAAAAATAAATTATATTAAAAAATTACCGATTTGAATTTCAAAAATCAACCTCTTCTTTAGTTGAGAATGATGTAATTTAATGAAATTTGATATTGATGAACAAAAGAAAAAGATTATAGCCAAGTCAATAAATAAAATTATAAAGCAAATAAATGCTAGGATCTATTTTGTTACTCTATTTTTTCAAATTACAAATTTTAAATAAATAAATAAATAATTTAATTAATAAATAAATAAAATTATGTAAAAGAAATGTTATATCCTCGCCGAATAACCCCTCAACTTTCCCTACAACCATAAAAAAAAGAAAAGAAGAGTATATTTTTTTTAGGAATAAATTTCAATTTGGCTCTTAAATTTGTTTAGTAAGATCAAAAAGGTCATATTTGACCTTTTGGGATAATTTAACTCTTGAACTTATATAAAATGATTAAAAAGATCTAATTTTACTTTTAGATCAATTTAACCATTGAATTTGTTTTGAATTTTATAAATAAATAATTGATTTAATTTAACATGATTGACTTTTTTATCTTTTTATCTTATATTAAAAACACTCATATCAAATTTTTTAATAATTATAAATATAAATTTAAAATCTATAAAAACATCATTTCTTAAAATATAATAAATTTATTAATAAGCATTATAACTTTAATTTATTCGATATGAAAATAATTTCATAAGCAATAGCTCAGTCGTAGAAATAAATTTTAAAATGTCAAATTAATACATATTTATAAATTTAAAACCATCAAGAAAAGAGCTTCACATATCATTTTTTTATATTTTATAATTAATTAATTTTTTAATAAATTAGTCAGCTCGATCCTAAATATAGTTTTAATAAATGTTTATATAATGATTTTTACATTGTAAGTACAATGAAAAATTAGAAGTTAAATTGATTCAAAATGTCAAACATTTTTTTAATTATTTTAAATAAGTTCATTGATTAAATTAGCCTAAAAAGTGAAAGTGGATCTTTTTAATCATTTTATACAAATTGAAGGGCTAAATTAGTCCAAAAGGTCAAAATTGACCTTTTCAATCCTACTAAATAAGCTCAAGAATTAAATTGAACTTCATTCCATTTTTTTCATTATCTATACATATTTATTTTAAAAATAATTTTTAAAAATTATATCTAATCAAATAATAAAATATAATTTTTTTTGTCTTAAAAACAGATATCTCGATCCCATTGGGTTAGAACTAAATCTAAAGTGCTCATATATTTAGTGCCGAACAACTCATCTAAATAATCGTAGCATTTACTCCATCTATGATAATTAAACCCGCGACATCACTTAAAGAAAATAATGTTAAACCATTCATTCGTATAAAATATAATTTGCCAACTGGCTACGACTAATCCTACTTTAGAATATTCTGAATCATTAAGGCCAATCTCGAAAATTCTATTATTCCCGTCATTCCCACTTTTATTCATAATATAGATTTTATCTATTTAAAACTACTTTTTCTTTTTTATTGGCTACTAAATATTTTTTAAATTTAAAAATTATTTCTTTTTTATATTAGTCAATTCTTTTGAAATTTATTCTTATCTATCTAAATATATTTTCCTTGGTTGAATCTCAATTCTCTGTATTTTTTTTTTCTGGCACAATGGTTTCTTCTTATTTTCTTTTATTTCTTTCAACTCAATATATTGTGTGTGTTCAATTATTCGTTGGATTTTTTTCCTTTCAATTTTCGGAGGAAAATTTCGTTGAAAAGACTTCCGTATAAACAAACGACAAGATCCAAGATTTGCAGACGACAGGTCAAGAGTCTTGGTTCCCACGACATGGAAATCCTTGGAAGGCTTGGATTCCAAGGTGGCCGACATCAATCCTATATATTAGAGTTTCTTACAACTTGCAAATTTCAGACTTTTGAGTTTTAAACCTAAGTTAAAATCCTATATTCAAAACTGTCCTCTCCTCCATTAACCACAGGTTCACTAGTTACCTTCCAATGACTATCAAAATGCAAGTCCGTCGCCTCTTCAACCTAAGAAGCAGCAGCAGAAGCAGAGTTGGTTCAAGCCTTGGAGTTTCTGATGCAAGCTCAGGTGACAACATTATGCTTGAAGTGAATCTCATGTTTGCGCAAATTCTGCCCCTACGCAAAAGAAGTTATGTGGTTGCCTATATCGATCCTAACCATAAAGTTACCTCTAGAGTTGATTCTACTGCAAACTTTACATGGAACGACAAGTTTGTAATGTCCATTGACAATTCTTTGATTTCCAACAGACCAAATGCCTGCTTGATTTTTGAAATCTACCAAGCAAGGTCTGGAAAATTAAAGAAAGACAAGAAGATTGGCGGTGCGCATGTACTTGTGCAAAATTTGATAACCGGTGACTCTAATGGAAGAAAGTGCATAGCTATTAACATTCTTGGTATTGAATCTGACAACAGGACAACACGTTGCATAGCGTTTAAGGTGGATGATGAAGATGCTGATGACAAGTCTCTGTCTAATCCAATTCTGAACATTGGTGTGCTTCGGTTGGATGGTACTTTTTATCAGTCCTTAAGTCCTGTAGGAACCAAAAATGTTTTTCTGGATTATAGACAATTAATGGGTAGTGCGTATTAGGTGTTCTTTGTTATTTCTGTCTTTTTCATGATGAAAAGAACAAGTTGTTGATTTTACCTGATAAATCTTTAATGAAGTTAATTACTTCTATATATGTACTTTTTATTGGCAACAAAGATTGATTGAATTGTTTTGATTTTGATTGGATCAAAATTGTCTAGTCTCAATCATGAAGTCTTTGAGATGTATGTTGCTATCTTCCTTTTTAGTCTATTACAGTAAATGATAGTTTTTCTGCAGAATTTCTATTTACTGAATAGGGGCCCTTTATAATTTCCTTCTTGATAGATAAACTCAGAGAGAATGAAGAAAGATAAATATTATATTTTGGTTGCTTCAGTGGCCAAAGCACGTTGTCTATGCCTATGTAATTATATAGAATCCAATTAAAACAGACTCATTAAGTACCAAATGCTCCTGTTTTCCTGTTAATAAACAAGGACACTCAAGATATGCCCTACAAGTATATCACATCAACCAATGAAAGAACACCTGAAGATTGGAAATCTTGTTGATATAGATGCCAAACTAAATGTCCCTTTGGTCAAATAGGGTCCTAACCAAAGAATGTGAGCCAGTAGGACACTGTTCTTTGGTCACTGTTTTTTTTTTCCTCCACAATTTCTACTTACTGCATAGTCTGCTTCTTGATAGATAAACTCAGATAGAACCAAGAAAGATTAATATTATGTTTTGGTCGCTTCAGTGGCCAAAATACATTGTTTATGCCTATGTAATTATATGGACTCCACTCAAAACAGACTCATTAAGTACCAAATGCTCCTGTCTTCCCCTTAATAAACAAGGACAGTCAATATATGCCCTACAAGTATATATCAGATAAACCAATGAAAGAACACCTAAAGATTGGAAATCTTGTTGATATAGATGCCAAACTAAGTGTCCCTTTGGTCAAATAGGGTCCTCAACAAAGAATGTGAATGCGTGACCAAGTAATTAGGTTATGTCCTGCAAAAATGTTATTGCTCTTGAGGGTGTCACATGGTTTTGTTTTCTAACAAATCAACTAGGGCCTCAAGATTCAAAATCAATATGGTAGTCTTTAATACCTTTCTCTTATCTCCATGTACTAGTGGGTATATCCTTACTAACCTTGTTCCTCAATGGCGAGACAGCAGCATGTGACATATACCTCGTCCGCTTTAATCAGATCAATCCTTGACCTTATCTCCAGATTTTAAATAAATTGTTCCATCTATATATACATATATTTCACATGCTTTGGTCACAACTCACAAACACCTCAAGGCTTCGTATTCTCTGCTCAAACAATTTCCTCAGGCAGCCAAAATCTAATATTTCTTTTCCTAATATTATATATCAATAGCAAGAAAGAGAATGGCTATGCATTTTGCAGGTACTCTTTCTAAGCAAATTCTTGGCCGGTTTGTGTTTGCTGCAAAGAAAGCAGCTTCAAGATGTTCAGATGTACCAAAAGGTTTCTTAGCAATTTACATTGGAGAGATTGAGAAGAAGCGATTTGTAGTTCCAATATCTTATCTAAAAGAGCCTTTATTTCAAGATTTGTTAAGCAAGGCTGAAGAGGAGTTTGGCTTTGATCATCCAATGGGCGGTTTGACAATTCCTTGCAGAGAAGATATTTTCCTTCATATCACTTCCAACCTGAAAAGAGCTTAGGACGAGTAGGCAGAGGCAACAAACCTATCACATAAAACAATTTTATAAGGCAAAAATTGCCAATTGAGTGTAAATATTTTCTCTTTATTACAGAATCAAAGACAATTCTACTAGATCATTCAACAATATCTCTTTATAATATAAGTTTCTTCTAATTTTTCGTTTTAAGTTCATTTTCTTTTGAAGTACTTGACAATCAAATTAAATGATAATAAATATGATTAAAATTTATACAAAAGATGTATTTAAGGAAGATATTTGTGGTTTTGGAACTCGCAGTTGAATCTATTTCTCCATTGTTTGTGTTAAGGAAAATAAAGCTTGATGTTACAGGATAAAATAAAGCACTACTGTGCCAGTTTTCCTCTATTCATGTATTGTTAATCTCTTGAATATAAATACATGCCATGTCTAAATATAATGGAAATACACATCTGATTTCAGATTCATCCCACTCTCTTTAAATCACATTTCTCAGATATAGTTTCTGGAACTGTTAAGCAAAATAAAAGGGATTTGATCACAAACGGTATTCAGAATTGAATGGAAAGAGAAAATAATGAAATGGGAAGCAATAAAAATGTGGGCTTATTCAAAAAGGTTACTGGAACAAGACATCCTTGTTTTTTTTTTTTTTTTTAAAGTTTTTTACAATGTAAACTGCTTAATAACCTTTTGGAACAACTATAAAAATTAGCATATGCATGTGTAATAGTAGGAAAGTAATAACTAATGGATAATTTGTCAATCTCAACTCTAAAGAATTTAATGAGATGCATAAGAACTTGGGAGAGTAAGAGAAAGCTTAACTTGCTGATAGAAAATGTGGATAAATAGATGCAAGTGGGTAAGCTGTGAAACTGCATATCGATCGATCTTCTATTAAGACTGAGTTTCCAAACAAAATGAAATGACAGAAAACTACAAAGAATTTTATTGTGTGAAAAGATGTACAAGAATTTCTGTAAAATGGTTTTCCTCATTTAACAGAATGGTTTTTCTTCTGTAATATATATTTACACTGAGTTGGCAATTTATACATGACAAAATTGTTTTATGTGATAGGTTAGTTGCAATCTGCCTACTCTTGTTAAGCTCTCTTCAAGTTGGAAGTGACATGAAGGAAAGTATCTTCCCCGCAAGGAATTGTCAAACCACCCATGGGATGATCAAAGCCAAACTCCTCTTCAGCTTTGCATAACAAATCTTGAAATAAAGGCTCTTTTAGATAAGATATTGGAACTACAAATCGCTTCTTCTCAATTCCCCCAATATAAACTGCTAAGAAACCTTTTGGTACATCAGAACATCTTGAAGCTTCTTTATTTGGAGCAAACATAGACCCGCGAAGAATTTTCTTAGAAAGATTACCAGCCAAACGAATAGCCATACTTTTCTTCTTGCTGGTATATAATATCAGAAAAGAATAAAAAAAATGAACTTTCTGATTTTTTGTTTCTTAAGGAAAATGTATAAAAAGAGAATGTGAATACTTGAGATGGTTTTAGCCAAAGTATGTGAATTCTATATATATATAGATGAAGTAAGTTATTGAAAACATTCTAAAATTTTGATTTAGTGGCCAAGAAACATTGGCTATGTTTAGTCCACTGAAAACAGATTCATGAGGTACCACAAGCTTCTGTTTCCTGTTCAGAAACATGGTTAGTCAGGACATGCCCTACAAGTACAAAAAGGTAAGCCAATAAAAGATGATCTAAAGATTGAAAATCTTCATGCCAAAACTGAGTGACCCTTTTGATCACAGACATTTTGGGACAATGGAAAACTAAGCCTCAATGAAGATCATGTGAATCATGTCCTACCACCAGTCTCCATCCGTAAAATTGCCATATTGTAACACGAATTTGGAAGGATTTTCCAACTGCACTTTTATCTACTGACTACGCTTTGAATTAGATTGCAGTTACTCCTTAATATTGTTTAAATATATTGCACTATAGCCACTCAACATTAAATTTTGAACACTTAAGAGGCCACTAGATAGACTGTTCCAAGACAAAACTATGTGAGATGCCTTTATGATATGAATTCCAAGCAATTAATTCATCCACAAACTCATATTTGGCAGGATTTCCCACACTTATCAATTCCTACTAGGCCACTTGTATTTCATTGTCTTAAGCATATCTATGATGAAGGGGTCGCTTGGCTTTAGTTGTATATCTAGTTGATTTCAAATCTATGGGTGGTCTTTTATTGGATTAGCTTCATATTTGTGGGGCCTTTCCTGACAAACTTGTTGATCAACTGGAAGACAGAAGAATGTGATTCATCATGGGTTTGTTTAATGCAGATTGCAAATATCCAATGATTCTTAGCCACTAAATTTCATATTCTTGAGGTTTTCCATTAAACTTTTCCATCTATATATATGTACTTCTCCTGATTTGGTCACAATAACTCAAGCCTTCGTATTCTCTACTGATACAATTTCTTCAAGCAACCAAATTATATATCAAGAAGAAGAAGAAGAAGAAGAAGAAGACTATGGCTATTCGCTTGGCAGGTCATCTTTCTAGACAAATTCTTCGCCGGTCTGTATTTGCTCCAAATAAAGCGGCTTCAAGAAGTTCGGAAGTACCAAAAGGATTCTTAGCAGTTTACATTGGAGAGTTTGAGAAGAAGCGACTTATCATTCCAATATCTTATCTAAAAGAGCCTTCATTTCAAGATTTGTTAAGCAAAGCAGAAGAGGAGTTTGGCTTTGATCATCCAATGGGTGGTTTGACAATTCCTTGCAGAGAGGAAGCTTTCCTTCATGTCACTTCCAACC
>CANUEP010172106.1:0-20138 GCA_947857235.1 Jatropha podagrica
ACTCTCTGTTTGTTTTGATTTTTCTTTCTTTCCTTCTTTCTTCTTCTTCTTTTTTTTTTTTTTTGGGGGGGGGGGGGGGGGGGGGGGGGGGTGGGGTGGGTTTTTGTTTTTTGGCAATTTGTTTTAAGAAGAATTTGGGCAATTTAATTTATTTTTTTTATTTTAAATTTTTTAATTCTTTTGTAAAAAAATTTTAAATAAAAATAATAAATTTAATTGCCCAAATTTGTTTTTAAATACTTTGCCTAAAACCATAAAACAACCCCCCCCCCCCCCCCCCCCCCCCCCCCCCCCAAAAAAAAAAAAAAAGAAGAAGAAGAAAGAAGGAAAGAAAGAAAAATCAAAACAAACAGAGAGTTCTACATACTAATAAGTTTAATCCCAGTAACATCAAATGTGAAGAGAAGGTCATGGAGTAACAATTTTTTGAGAAACTCCAATCTTCAACTTCCCCTCTCTTTCACAACCCTAAATTAGTGCTGGCAAAATGCATTATCATGTCCCTTATTACATGGCAACAAATCCAGCACTCAGATAACTATCATTCAACAATTTTCATATGAAATCCACGCAGATGAAAATTTCAACAATTCATTTCAATAAATATAACCTAACATACAAAATGAAATGACTCTAGCATCAATCACACTACAAAAAATCATCATCCTATAAATGACTGAATTCATCTACATTATCAGGAAAAAGAGTTCTCTGCTCATATAAAAGTGAAATCAGTCGATCAAAATAATAAGAGACAAAAGAACCCCTACCTTAAGAAGAACTGCATTGACTTTGTCTCCTCCCAAACAGACCCCAACAGCATCCGAAACATCCTCAAACCTAATCTCCACCTTATAACAATCCTTATCAACCCAAAGCCAAAACTCCACTCTCCTTCTCTCAGGCATTAACCACCCTCTAACATCTTCCCAGCTCTCCAGCACACACAAGCAACGCTTCTGTTTCATAAAACCCGCATACAAAACCCCATTCTCTTGTCTATTTTGGGGCTTGATAGGCCTGGGAATGATGTCATCGTAAGTATCAGAGACTAAGAGGTAGTGAGATTTAAAGACAAGCTTGTTTTGTAGAGACAGAGATTGGGCTTTATGTCTAAATTCGAGAGTAGAGAATTGGACACGTCCAAAACCCCGGGATTTCCAGTTTTTGCGCTCTGTACAAATTTCAATTGCAAAGACCGAGTCTTGACCGAGTTGAGACTCGAGGTACTGTAATAGGTCTTTGGCTATTACTGTTTGTGGGATGCTTGTGAGACGTGCAGTGGGTCTCTCCACCACCACCACCTCCGCCCCCGCCCCCATTCTATTTCTGCAGACCAACGGAGAGAAGAGTGTTTTGTAACAGTGAGCGACGAGGGTGAGTGAAAACGCATACAATCCAGAGAGAATATGTTGACGGTTGACCCACCTTTTCTCTTTTTTCTTTTTTATTCTTTTTTTTTTGTGCGTAGTTAGTCTTTACTTAAAACGATCGCTTCTAAATATCGTCCGGTTGGCGGTTGGGAAACGACCGCGTACCATAACAGTCTACATTAACACTACAGCATTCTTCATCGGCGTTTATTCTGCTTATTTTCTCCTCTTGAGTGTAATCATAATATAAAACTTATCTCTTCCTTCAAATAAATGGATTTGACAAACTTTTATAAAATTCGTTTAAAAATTTAAATTTGTGTTTGAAAATCTTATTCTATGAGTTCAACTTTATAAAATTGAATATCGGTAAATCGAAAAATTATGTATTGAACGGCTCATACACCAAATCAGACCATAGTTAATCAAGTGATCTTATACACCGAGTAAGTAAATAATTCCCTGATCGATGTGCCGAAAACAACTCTGCTGTATAGGAATAATTGTAGGCCTTTACATCTTCAATATTTCAATTACTGTGTAGGAATAATTTTATATTCATTAAACTTGCCAAATAAATACATAGAAAATAATAAGAAACTAAAAATCATCTTACCAAGACCTAATTTCTGCTGCACACAAAATGTATGTGCTGGCTAGCCTACTACTACGATTCTTGATAAATGGTAACAAAAAATATCACAAACCAAGATTAATTTCTAGAGTCTAGCATATCCATTTAAGCTATGGCTGCCAACATCTTGAAAGTTGATGCAACGGGATAATGCAGCTATCAGTTCCTTCACATCTTCAATTGTGTGAGTTGCGCTCAAAGTTACTCTTAGCCTGATATTTATAAAAGACGATAGAATGATAGAAAAAGAGTTATGCAGATTAAAGTAATATTATGATTACACAAGTCTAAGATAGTAATACAATTTTTAACCAAAAGCTAGCATCAAAGTGGAAGAGTTGAACAAAAGATTACCAGTATTCTTAACCTAAATCCAACAATATTTGAACCTCAACAGACCGTAATCACTCAATCAAATTAGATCAAAGAGTGGATATAAAAAACTCCCAGATTTAGAAACACTTCTTTGACACATGTTTTTTAGACGTCTGCAATTATTCAAGTCATTGCAATTAAACATTTTTACTTGGTAAGGTGTATAGTTGCTAATGATCAAAGTCACATAAAAATGCAATTCCCTGCCGCTGAAAACTGAGAGCATATCAGCATGAAATGAAAAGATTGGAACATATTAGAGGATAATCCAGAATATGCAACAAAACCTGCAAGAATTGGGAGGCACTGTTGGGGGCCTGATTGCAGTCACATGGAAACCAGATTTCAACAAATGCCTGATTCATGATGATTGCCAGAGTCAAGAGGAGTTGCGACAATGATAACATTTACCAGAGCAGATGTGTAAAAACACACACACACACCCCAAGAGAGAGAGAGAGAGAGATACCGGCTGGCTCGCAGTGCTTTTTCTTCACTCCCTACAACTAGAGAAATTATGGGACTAGTGATGGGGATTCCAGTTAATGCCTGAAACTCTCGCACCCTTTTCCAAATTGCCTTTCTACGCCACACTTCCTTTTTGGCCACAATAACAGCAGCTGCCAGTTTGTATTCAAGTAGTTAACAAACATAAAATATTTCACTGAGAAGGTAAATACTGTAATAAAATAATAATGTAAACATCTCCTTGTACTGCAATATAACAAAATAGCCTAATTTTATTATATGTTGGCTTCTGCATATAGAAAAAGAAGATTGCATGTTCCCACACAGTTGCATTTGATGATTTGAACATGTTAATGTTATTGTGGGCAATGAACATGTTAATGTTACCAAATGGGAAGTACCACAACCAATCAGTGAAAGTATCAGATTAAAATAAAAGAAAACAGCAAAAAGATCACGGATTAAATAAAAGTATAGCACTGTGGAGGATTCAGATAACAACTTTTTAACAATACTGGAGGGGGTAAAAAGATAAGCAAAAGCAGTACAATTTACCATGGGCAGCAGCAGCAACAGGGACTGGGGAAGCAGTTGAAAATATAAAAGAGCGACCCCTTGATTGTATGAGTTTCTTCAACTTCTTGCTGTTCATATTATATTGGCACCAAAAAAAAAAAAAAAAAAAAATTGTATAACAAAGGTAATTAAGATATCTGAATGAGAATTAGTGGAACAAAATAAACTCATTTGAAAGTTTCAAACAGGAAATTAGTAACAATCGGCCAGATGTTATGAAAAGTTTCATTTTCTTAGGGCAAAGTACATAAACAGTATACCTGCATGCTATAAATCCACCATGGCAACCAGCAGCCTTACTTAGAGTTCCAACACATATGTCAACATCTCTTTCACAATTGAACTCCTCAGCCACTCCACCACCATTTTTTCCACAAATAAATGTTCCATGGGCCTGAAAAGACCTCTCAGCAAGTTTAGTTCTGTTATTATTGGTTGCACACAGTTTCATCAAAATATGTAAACAAAGAAATGCCAATATATAGTGAGTTGGACTATAACAAACACCTTTTTCCTCTGCCACAATTTTTTCATTTTTAATATCCAAAATTGTTCAATTAAAGTTAAATCTCAGAATTAATGTCAGTCATCAAGTAAACTTCATTTGTACAAGAAGCTTAAAAAGCTTTTTAGAAGTACCTCAAGCTTCACGATAACTTACATCATCAATGACTAACAAAAAGCCATGCTTCTTGCGAAGATTTGCAAGCTCAACGATTGGTGCAAAGTCTCCGTCCATGCTAAACAAGCTGCAAAATGGTACACTTTCAGTGAATCCATTACATGGACATATATACTGAGATTAAGTTGTAGAGTTTATCCACAATTTTTAAGCTACGCAAAGTAGACTAAAACTAAATAGGTGAAATCCATATGTGGAAAAAAGTTATAATAACAGTATTTTCTCTGATCAGTGACCAGCAGGAAAAAGATAAAAAGACGATATACAATTGAACCAATTAGGATAATTGACCAACCTGTCAGTCACAACAACTTTCTTCTTCAATGCACAATTTGATCTGTCAAAATATAACATACCTTGAAATGAACAATGATAAATTGAAAATGCTGCATGAGAAGGTGTTTAAAAGTGCTTAAGATAAAAGGTGAGGACGTACAATAATGAACTAAGGTGGGACACGTCACAATGTCTATACACATGCACCTCTACATTCTGTTGCCGTTCAGCAAGACGAATACCATCAATTATTGAAGCATGATTCAGTGCATCAGAAAATATGGCAATCTTTTCCTTCTTCAGAGGTTTTTCAGCAGAAGCCAAAAGAGAGCTGATGTTTCCAAGAGCTACCATCACTGCCATATTAGCAGCAAACCCTGTAGGACAAAGAAGACAATCCTAGAGCATAAATTAAGAACAAAAGTGCATTAGTTTGCAGTTGAATATATTGAATGGTCAAAAAAGTATGACACAGAACTAAGCCTCCTAGGAGTCACATAACTAACCTGCAAGGATTCTAACTAACCAATTTACATTTTGGTATCCATGATCTGGACAATCAAAATTACTTGTATCAGATTGGATTAGAGCATTGCCCAAATAAATTAGTTAGATCATAAATCCTTGTTTTCTTCTCTACTTCCTTAAATTAGATAAAAATAGTACGTTCTAGACACGTGCATAACACACAGGAAAAACAGGACCCTTGTCACCTAAAAATATAGTTCTAATAAGTTAATCTAAAAAGAATTTTGCAGGTGTTCATGTGCAAGCTCTATTGCTCCAATAAAAAATGTTATATAAGAAAATGGTAAATGCCGAGCCAACTACAAAAATTGAAGAACTTCCAAACCACCAAAGCACATACCTCTTTCTTTTTCAAGTTTGCCAAGCAAGACTCTAATAACCTATGGTAATTGGTGTATCCACAGATTAAAGCAGAACCTCTTGGTCCCATTCCATGTTCCAGGGCTGCCTGATTTAGCATAACATAAAGTTTAAAAAAAAAATTATTGTATGAAGCAAGCAGAAAATATGAATGATAAACAAAGGTAATATGAACAAACCTTTGCAGCAGCCTTTCCAATTGTGGGATGTGAACTCAAGCCCAAGTAATCATTGCCAGAGAATAAAAGTAATTTCTTGTACCTCCCCTCAACATTATGTTCAATTATTCTGTCTCTACATGCAATCTCGTCTCCTATAAAACTCACGAAGAAATTAAATTAAAATTAAATTTTTTTTTTTCAAAAGGCTGTAATTAAAGCATTCCCCATAAAAAATAGAAACAAAAAGGGAAATCAAACAAGTGAAACTCTTGATAAGCGTACCGGAACTGGGAATTTCAAGGAGCCATTTTTGAAATGTAGAGTCTGAAATGGAGACTTCGACTGAGAAGCGATCCCATGGCTGCATTTCGTCGAACACCTCGTAATCATCGCCTTCTACTACAAGTGAGTTTTCATTTCCGGGTTGAGTTTCTTTGGAGAGGTAGATAGGCCTTAAAGATCGCAGGACTTTTAAAGATTCCAGCTTAAAAAGTGCTTCCTCTACCCAGTAATCCCATAATCTCGTTCCCATTGTTGCCGGGGGAGACAGAAAGAATGGGCGAGGGAAAGTGAGAAGAGTAGTTCAGCCAAGTAGTTGGTTGAGACATGAAAGCGTTAGCTTAGGCAGTTAAAGCGAAATTGAATTTGCCCTTTCAAACGGGTCGGGTTTGATTAGTTAATCGAACCACAATATCTGGGCCGTAATCATGCCCAACGGATACCATGAGTCCATGATCCACGTTTGCAATTAGCCTTTATTTTTTCTAAAGAAAAATTATAAATTACAAAATTTAATTAATTATGTTAAAATTCGATCTTTTTCTGTTACAATAATTATTATCAATTTACTAAATATTATTCAAAATATCCCATAATATTTTTTCATTCTATCTATAAATAAAAAAATAAAATTTTTAAATAGACAAATTTTTCTAAATCCTTTTGTTATGAATTTTAAATTTATATTAAAGAAGTTAAATTACAACATTAACGATTTATTTGAAAATTTAAAATTTAATATTTAAAATGAGAAAAATAAATATTTAAATTCTACAAATTAATTCTATAGAATTAAGCTTACCTAACTCAAATTCTACTGAAATTAATAGAATTTATAAATAAATTTTATAAAATTAAAGTATTTAAATTTATTTGACAACACTACCCCACTATAAACTCAACTATTTCTTTCTTTATCTTTTTTTTTTTTTTAAAGAAAAATAATAATTCCAAACTAACTCCATAATTATTATAATAAAACTACAAATATAAAGTCCTATGCTCACCTACTTTCAATTCTAATTAACAACAGTAATAACCTTCCTAAATATTTTATAATTTTTAAATTAATTAATTAAATGAACAATAAATTTGATGTTTTTTTTTAAAAGAGACATTTTACACCAATTAAAAAATAACTATCACAATGAATGTTATTAATTATATATTTACATGTTTAATTAATTAATTAATTAACTAGAGTAGAAAGAGAGTAAATTTATTTATATGAAATTTATTATTTAATTTTAATTATAAAAACAAGTTATTATATTATATATAATAAAATATAATTTATTTTTGTTCAATTATTTTATCAATATTATTTTAAGAAAAAAAAACATAAAAATGATTTTTCGTTTAACAGTTTATTTCAACCATCTTGACAAGATAATAAATATAATTACAATTATCTAAGTGAAATTAGTTGGTGGCAGAAGCTTACAAACAAGATTGTAAAGCATGCCAATCAACATTAAGAAGTATCATGCAACAAACATTTTCTTTAGGAATCGTAAAATTAGAAGCTTGGTTTGAGATTATGCAAATGTGTATTGGTATGAATTATAAAACAGAAACCCAAAAATGAAGAACATAAAAAGGTTTATACTCAGTCAAGAATCCCCAAAACAGTATATCATAGAATTGCCAGACTAATCAGCTTATATTAAGAGAAGACATAACCATATTTGTACTTGAAGAAGAAGTTGCAAATCTGTTATTTTTAGACCAAAGCCAGATCTTTGAAACAGAGAAACTATCTCCTCTTGTTCTGCCTCTTATTTTCTTGCCTTCAATTTCTCCATCAACTAAAGAATCCCCATTTACTCTTCTGCCATTAATAACAGTATCGTGAGATAAAGCCACTTGCAAATTTGCATCACCCTCCACATATTGAACAGTGCCCATGGAATAACATCTTCTAGCATCTAAATTGCTTCTACTAGTCTCTCCTTGCCCTTTCTCTCCACTAGTTTCTCCTTCATTAAAGCTTTTAAATTTTCCAAGTCTCACTGAAAATACTCTCTTTTCACCTATAGTTTCCTCTAAATTACCTGGTTTTGGAAAATTTGAAGACATATTTTCTCTATCACCGGAAAACCCATTCGGCACTTCTCGTAAAGATTCAAAATTGAATGGATTTTCCATCGGAGTAAGAGTAGAGCTCAAAAGGGTACCTCTACAAAGGGGGCAAGTGGAGTTTGAAAGTAACCAAGTGTCTATACAGTCAATGTGAAAAGCATGACTACAAATAGGAAGTAACCTAAGCTTGTCTTTGTCTGAAAATTCACATAAACAAACTGCACAATCAAATGGTTCCTTTAAGCCCGAAATATCTCTGTAGTAAAATAAAGGTAATGCATCGATAAAAGCTTGGTCTAGACCTGAATCATGTTGGCGAAAAAGCTGTTGAAGCTGTCTTTGTAGAGAATGAGACGCTGAGGTTTCTGGGTATCTATTGGAATGATAAATTGGTGAAAAATGAGATCTTTTCATGAAAAATCTAAACAGTAAATGGAGAACACCAGAAATAAAGAAAATAACAGCAAGAGCTATTATAACTAAAAGAATTACAGGGCTAATTTTGTTAACAGATGATGATGATGCTGAAGGAGGTGATAGAGGAGGTGAGTTTACAGAAAAACCATCTTTTTGTTTGATTTCATATAGATTTCTACCCATTATAGCAGATGGGTATACGTTAAAAATCCAATCTTCTACATATGTTTCGTAAGTTCAGACACTTATAACAAGTAAAAAGTGCATGCACTCAAAAAGACATTCTTGCTTGAATTGAGGATATGGAAGACAGAAAAGGGTTTAGCAAGCTAAGAATATATTCTCACTACAGAATTGAGTGTGCAGTGAGGAAATTCTTGGTTCTAGGATGAGATTAGGAGGTAAAGAAAACACTCTTTTTTAGTCTTGTTGTTTTCAGTTTTTAATGGAAAGCCAAAAGCTTTTTTTGTGTGGTAAGATTGAAGAGGAAAATGATTTTTAGGAGAATTTTAAGGAGGTTAAAAGTCAGAGAACCTACTTCTTTTCTTTATATGGAGATTGGAGAGTGTACACGACACCACTAAAGAACTCCAAAAAAAAAAAATCTGTATTTGTGATGATGTGCCCTTGTTTTTAAACTTTCCTCTGCCATAGAAGTCCTTGAGGTAGTCGTGCAACGTTGATCCTTGATACTTCACTTTCAATCAGAATAAGGAGGTGCACAGTATAATTTACCAAACATATTTTTAATTAAATTAAGACAGTGAACTTGGTGCAATGTATAAAATAATTTTTTAATAACATTAATTATTAATTATCTGAATAATTTTTTATAATTATATGAATTAATATTTTTTATAAAATACTGTATTAATATTGTGTTACCAAACAGTAAACACTCTAATTAGAAAGGTTTGTCGTGGAAATACAGTCTTGGATGGCTATCGAAGAGTGTAGAAATATCGGCCCGTGTTGATGGTAAAAAAGCTCTTAAACTAGTACTTTCACATAGTGGCATAAGACTTTTGTCATCCGTTTAAGGACAGTGAGACTCTTCTTTAGATCTACTCCTGTAGCCCTCATTAATGGTTCAAATGCATATAATTAAAGAGTTGAACAAAGAAGAGGGTACACCACGAGAAGGGAATGGAAAATGATTGATAGGTCCACCACCATCATAATTTGATTATCCACAGTAAAATTTGTGGGTTCTTTTTTCGTCAAGATTAGCCCGAATGATTACTCTTCAATGGTGGTTTTGGGTTATCATTGCCTGCTAAACACCGGAAAAATTTCCATCAATCTTGGTAACATAACATTGACTGCTATTTCTGAGCTGTGACAAAAAAGAAAATCTTGAAGGGCAAGAATAAAAAAGCTATCTTTTTTTTTTAAATCTTGTTCATCACAAATCCCACATAAACAAACAAGTCATCTAATTATGGTTACTTCCACTAGAGAATTTTCTATTTACGTGACTAACCCAAGTTGAGTAATTGTAATTAGAGTCTCTAATCAATTATGTAATTAAGTAGATATGATGGTACTAGAAAGAAGTCTAAAAATGTGGACAAAACCAAATGGTAGGTCACATGCGCTTTTCCCTTGGACGCATGGCAGTACGTAATAGCCCTAGTGATTGTGCCCACTCAGGCAGGTGATAATGACCAACCATATTTTGCTATGGCTTGACAATTTTCTGTGATGATTGTTTTTATATCCAACCAACCGAGCAATCTGGAAAGTTTGTTTGATTATACACATTTTGAAGGTTCTTATAATTACTTGACACGGTAAAAAATAAATAAATCAATCTTGGCTTCTATGCGGATTGCAAGGTTGGAGTCTTATAGTTAATGTTTTGTCTTTAGGGTTTCTCTTTATTCTGCTTATTCACGAGCAAATGGGCAGACCCATTTCAGTCCCTTGGTCTTACATGTCAAGTGGAGAGATGCAAAGATTTTGTCTCCGATTGCATTTAGCTGCATCTATGTTCACTTAGGTAACATTCAGCCAGTTGTTATTTCAGACAAGAATGAAGCTTTACTTTTTATTTCTTTTACCATTCATGTTTTTGTTAGGGTTTAGGACATCTACTGTAAAAGCTTAGGATAGTTCAAATCCAGTGGAAGTACGTATATAAAAGAAAATAAAAGATTAATGGAGTGATTAAGAAAAGAAAGGCATTGTATTAAGATAAATTTGTGGAGTATCTTGACAAAAATATAATGATAAAATCACTCGAAAGAAAGAATATATTATCCAATGCATTTTAAACTAAACTTTTTGGTGCAGATATAAAAACATTTTCCCTGATAACAAATGTGTCCTTTAAGGCATGTTCAATCATGGTTCTGAGATTATAGATCTCTCTTCTTCATTCTTTATTGCATTTATCATAACAGCAATTTGAGCAGCAACTGGTCTTTCATTTGGAGAAGGATTTATGCACTTCAATGCAACCTGTAACAGGTTTACCATTCTTTCTTCACTTGCACCTTCTGATATCAAGGCCTTGTCAAAAACTTCTGCTGTCCATTCCTCTCTAACCACTGAGTGCACCCATCTAGCCAAGTCAAACCCATTATTTTGGACTAGCTTTCCTGTCAAAAGCTCAAGAAGAATGACACCAAAGGCATAGATATCAACCTTAAAAGTACTATATATCTGGTCTCTGCGTAAATTATTGTGTTTGTAACTGTTAGTTTGAGGAATGAATGGTTGATCTTGGCTTTCAACAACCATTAGACCATATTCGCTAATGCAAGGCTCCATGTTATTGTTAAACAGAATGTTTGTGGACTTTAAGTTCCCATGTGCAATTCCATCTTCGCGGAGTTCCTGATGCAGAATTGCTAATGTCTCAGCAATAATAGTTGCAACACTCAGTCTGCTCCCCCAGTCAAATACTTGTCCATTTTGGGATCCTGATATCAATAAAAGGTCAAATTTTCTTAGCCAAATCATGATGTAATTACGTTTTAAGGGCCGGTTGAACATTGTTGTTTAAACCGCTATTAAGGAAAAACCATTACGTTGATAATATTAATTAACAGGCATTAAAGTTTGCCTTTAAGGTGAGCATTCTCAAATCAGTTAATCAGGACTCCCAAACCGTTTATTCTAAAAAATGGTGTTTTCGGCGGAAGAGAACCCTCTAAGAACATAAAGAGGGCATAGAGACACATACCATGGAGAAGCTTAAAGAGACTGCCATTAGGCTGATATTCATACACCAAAAGCTTCTCTTGCTTGGAGCAGTAAAATGCGACTGGAGGCAATATTGTTGGATGCTTCAATTGGTGTGTCCTCTCCATTCTCCTCTTGAAGTCTTCACTCGAAATGCTCCAGTCTTTAATCCTTTTCACTGTCAAGATCATCCCATCAGTGAGTAAGACCTTATATAGGCTTCCATGCTTTCCTTTACCAAGCAATTCAGCTGGAGCTCGAAGCAAATCTTCAAATCTCAACTCCTTCGTGAAATGACTTGTAAGAAGTACAAGTGAAGATGAAGCTCCTCCACTTTCAACTGATGTAATTGAGTATTCTGATCTGTTCTCTGACGATTTATTTCCAGCGGTCTTGGATTCACCTGAAGTACCACTCGGTTTGCTGCTAGTATCCACTCCTACCTCCTTCGAATCAATCTTTTCTGCTTTAGGCTTGTGTTTACTAAGTAATTTAAGAGCATATAATAAAACCAAAACCAAGGCAAGAATTATATATCCTGAATAGATAAGAGCTCCATTTTTTGACGAACGTTTTGATTCAATTTCTGATGGAGAAGGAACTGGTGGTGGACAAGCATTAGAGAGTGGTTTTCCACATAATTCAGGATTACCTAAAAAGCTGTCATTTTTGAACTTGCCCTTGACATCAGGAATCGGCCCACGGAAATTGTTGTTGGAAACATTGAAGAACTCAAGATTGGAGAAATCAAAATTTGGTATAGCCCCACTAAGCTGATTGTTCTGAACAAGAAAGGACTTCAGACCTGAAATCCTAGACAGACCAGAAACCTGACCAGAGAAGCTATTGTTCGAAATGTCAAGCCTTTTCAGGTTACTCAGCTCGGAAAGAGGATTCGGGATATCACCAGATAATTTGTTCCCACTTAGATACAAGTGAGTTAGAGATTTGCAGTTTCCTATCTCTTCAGGTATCAAGCCTGTAATTCTGTTCCTATTCAGGCTCAATACAATTAGAGCCTGGGCTGTGCATACAGAACTGGCATCAAAACTTCCAGTGAAATTTAACTCATCAAGAACTATTTTTCTAACAGTTTGATTCTTTGAATCACAGCTGATACCCACCCATGTGCCCATGCAAGGATCTGTTATATTGTTCCAACCGAGGTCATTCTGCATTTTTACTCCTGAAATTTTCTGCATAAACTTTACTAATGAATACCTCACGTTTTCAGCTTCTGAATTTGACACTGGAAAGATGAGAAAGATCAAAATGGGGAGAACCCAGATGGAAACTCGACTCATTTTTTGGCAAACTATTTGATTTTGTGTGAAAATGAAGTTATATACGGTTGATTTCCTTCTGTAGGGACTGGTTTGGAGTTGTAAAACAAGGAGAAACTAAAAAAGACGATGTTATTTGCTTAAACCATTTTTTGAATGCCAATTGGCTGAATTTACAAAGAGACAATAACTATACCATACCCGCTACAGCAATAAGGACTCGTAGAAATCTGCCAAAAGGCTCAAAACAACTCGTTCAAATTAGAGGCCGGCAGCTTTGAATAAGTAATGATATGGAACTGGTATCTCATTTTCAATTTAGCTTCTTACTAAACAACAAAATTTGATGATTTTAGTAATGATAAACTAATCCATTGCATTATTCTTTATGATGCAGTGGACTTCTTCATTGACAGCTAACTTAAACATAGAATCTTTTCCTGAGAGAGTGGAAACGTTGTAGTTGTAGCACCTCTTTAATAAATTACCTTATAAAATTTTACATCCTTTTACCGATAAAATTAACATCTTGACCGTTTCCATTGAAGATGTTTTAGAAGTAGTAGAACTATTCAACAACTTAATAACAATACACAAAAATCCATAGCCATAGATATAATCCTGCGTCAAATTGCAGATTTAAACATGCAGGGAATAAGGCATACGCATAAGCTGGTCATTGAATCTCAATAGATAATAAGACAGACTTGGGGGGGTGGGGTTGGGTAATATAGCAGAAATGCATGATTAACTTATCCAATTCTTTCTGTCATTTTCAAAAGAGTATTCATACAATCAAATCAATAATTCACTTTCAATATTTCCCACTGTTTTCCTATGCTGGGAAAAAAAAATTGACTATGACTTCTACCATTTTACAAACAATTGAAAGGTAATAGCAGAACTAGAATATTAATTGAAAATGTGAAAACTGTAATGTAGGGTTCATTGTCCTGTGTAAGGGGCTTTAACTCAAATTCAAAGGTTGTAAATCCCCCACGCCATGATCCTCTATGGGTCTACACGTCCAGCAATATCATTGTCGCTTGATCCACTTTCATCATCACTGACGTCCTCTTCACCACTCTGCTCTTCAGCTGCAGAGTTCATAATATTTTCCTTTCTGGCATATCTTTCGCAATACTCTGTTCACAAAACAAGAAAAGAAAGTGAAAATAAATTATATCTATCATTCCTAAAGTGACAAAAACCAGGAGATAAATAACTGGAATCACCATGCACTTCATTATTCTTGATATTGACATTTCTTCCTAAATAGAAAAGGGTTTATTGCAAGCTTAAATAACCCTGTCAATCTGTTTTAGGACTTCTGCATGTTCACACACAGACTCAAACATCCATATTCTACAAGTTCCAATTACTGAAATTTTGTACTTACAGTTATGGAAGAACAGAAGATTAAATTGCTTAGTTCCTACAAGTTATATGATAAAAATAACTAGAGGACAAAATGATTCTGCATAAATTTTTACCTTTGACTTTTTTATCATACTTTTCTCGATCCTTAATCATCAAGGAAGCTGCATCACCATTGAGTGGATCTGAAGGATTAGGATAAAGCAACAGTTGTGGCAGGAAAACTTCAAAAACATTCAAAAGGTCTGCAATCATAAAAAATAACCATATATCTGAGACATCCTAGTTAAAATCCACCATGAAAAGTAAGCGTGTTACAATTTGCAATTACCAAACATTGGACTCCATGACTGATTGATAACATCCAAGCATACAGAACCAGATCTGTAAACAAAGGACAAAGTATAAAGGTCCCCTGAATCATGCAAAAGTAAAAAAAATTCTAGAGTGCGTATTTCAAACAAACTGGTTGAATTGTCATTGCTAACTAAAAATTACATAGAAAGTCATAAAAATTTCAACTTCCAAGACTAGATACCTGTTCTTATATGAGCAATTAATAATTGCCAGCTTTATTCACGATGATTAGAACTTCCTAGCACAAGATTTTTTACCAGGCATAACTTGAAGAATTTTTAAAAGTAAAAATTGCTTACAGTTCATCAACATTTGGATGGAATATCTTGTTCACAAACCCAATAGAAGGAGACTTGTACGGATAAGCATCAGGAAGCTCAACCCGGATTTTCCAGACACCACCTTCATAAAGGCCTGTAAGCACCACAGTGAGGTAAATAGAAAAATAAAACTCCGAACAATAAAAATTGTAATCATTAAAGAAAAAAGTGCTAGCACAGAAATGACAAGGTAAAAGATCTATTGCAAATTTGAAAATTCAATAAATAAGTCGAAAGAACTATTGCAGAAAAATGCAATCATGTAATGATTTCAGGCATACTAAACTCTACTTCTCCAAGAAACAACCAACACTGTATTACCAGTAGGAAAAAGATTGTTCTCCATTTGATTATATTAAATCACTGGAAAAATTAAGCTTACAGGCAATTAAGTGTCTTCATATAGTTTGTAAGTAATATTCTGAGAATATTCACAGATTTGACAGAACTATTTGTACAGTAGTGGAAAAATATTTAACAGGCATGGAAGAAGAGCCAACAAATAAAAATAAAATGCAGAAGGTGGGGAAGGGGATGGCACCATGAGAAAAGAGACAGTACTTTCTTTAGGGCCATGAAATTCCACATTAAATTCATTCAGCCCGTCATTTATTGTCTCCACATTGTAATCACTCATCATCCTGGACAGCATGAACAGAATACGTAAGAATTGCTGTAGATAATATCACCACCAACAACTAAAGCATATGATATGCAATGACAAAATCTAGGGAAAGCATCTTATTTCTGCAAAGTACCTAATCACGCAAAAATGCACTGAATAACTCCATGCCAATCAAACACACACACACACACACACACAAAAAGATCATCCAAAGATGCAAGACACCCGCCAAACCAGATCCTGGTTGTACACTCTAAAAATCCCATCTTAAATCATATATGACACTCAAGTCAAACCTTCCCAAAGCCTGAGTTAAAGCTCTATTAGCCATAACCATGATGCTTCATATTGCTACTTTGCAGCCCTTCATAGAAGTATGTCTATGCTTACTCTGTTAGTCTTAGCATGATCAACCAACCAAAGAAAACTATATTTTAATTATGATGCTCCCCTTATAACCTGCCATATTTGAAAAGTTTTGCCCCACTTATAGAACTTTATAATGATACTGGTTCCTTTGAATCACCTATAATATTTTGCCTAAGATTAATTTTGTGCCTGTCATATGAATGTTACTGCACAATTCATGAATTCAAGCATTGCCTATGAGTTCAATGAAGTCAAAACCAAAGTCATTTGTCCCAATGGCATAAGAAGCAACTGAAATTTCAAAATGAAAGCATATATCATCTAGTGTAAAAACAGTGAGAAACTTACAATTTCATGACATCCATCTCCCTTCTCTTGCTAGGAGAAGACATTTTTATCTTACAGAACTCGAATTCTTAAACCTGCTATAGAAGTATTGACAACCAATCCAGTTCGCTTACTTTTTAACAACTTTCTAAAATTCCATAAATACACAGTAGCTGGATGTTCGAAATAGAAGAAAATCATACCGTCTGTCGCGAAATCTTGCAAAGTGAAATGGTTATTAAGAAAACCAAAGCATCGGAAACTTATTGTTTAATGTCTACATAAGACGTAGGGGATAAGCAGATCTGTCAATGAAAAGAAAAAGTTACAGTATGTTAATTGATCTATGCCATAAATAAACACACTATTGGTGCTAAGAACATAACCTCCATATTCAGAAACCAACAATACCAAAAGTTATAATATTTGCAAAACTGGTAATGGGACTTCCCAAATTATATATATATATATATATATATATATATAGAGAGAGAGAGAGAGAGAGAGAGAGAGAGAGAGAGACAAGTTGTATCCAGAATACGAAAAAGCAGGTCCCTGATCCAGAATATAACCACTCAAACAAACATTCAAACCATAAAAAATATAAAAAATACACAATTTTGGAAGCAAAAACAGTAAATTTCATATCTTCCACAATAGCATCAGTTTAATACTAACAAGCATAAATTACCAAGAAGGGTATTACATATGCAAATAAAGAAGAAAGCTTTAGTGCCTTACATTTACTGCTCAATTTTCCAAGAAAATTCCAGCAACTCTTAGAGGGACGGTGTGCAATTTCTGACCAGGGAATCGCGATAACCAAACAGTGATTGGGAAGATCAAAGAATATGGAGAAGCATACATGGAGGCAGCGAGGTAGAGGAGACATGCACGTGTTGGAATATCGTGATTTCACGTGGCAAACGGACGTCGACGTCGTCGATGCACGCATGTTTAATTTTAGCTCTGTTTTATTTTGTATTAACATCTTTCATTTTCATATTTCAACCAAATAAAGACATCATTATATCATATTTTATGTTTTATTTTATTTATTAATATATCAAATGATTTTAAAAATTTTCTTAAAACTTTTTTTACAAAAAAGTATTTTAAATTTTTCTGCAACTAAATTTTGCTTTGTATTGATATTGACTAAAATAGATATTAAAAATAAAAAGTTCGATTTGAATGAGTTTGAAATAAAAATGACATTAACATATGGATTCCCTTTGTGATTTGTAGGAGGATTAACAAACTTCCGTAGACGTATAAATATGCATTCTCAATTGCGTATTTGAATTGGAATTTCAATTGGTAGACTTTTATTATATACGTATAAACTCTTACATAAGAATTTGCTATTATACTTCAAAAATCCTAAGCAAAGCAGCCATGTCTAAAGCCATTTTGTTTATGCTGTCTACTCAAATGCTCTTACCACTCCGATTATGTTCCCTGTTACTTTCTTCTTCAAAAAGTAACCTCATCATCATTGATATTTGAACAAATAACATGTTCAAGTCTACAAGACTTATTCCTGAATGAACAGGTTGAGTGTCGGGATGCAGTATCCTGTTCAAGTCTAAAAAGACTAATTCACTCATGAAGAATGCCACCAACAGATTCTAATGGCAGTTGCTATAACCACCAAAATACATATAAATTGTTATATCATTTATTCAGAATGAACATAAAATCAACACAGAAAGTGGAGACAGCCACAGCTGCATCTATGCATATTTGCTAGGACAATAATTTTTGCTAACCAATGAAGATGGCCTCCACCAAATAGAACGCAAATTGTGTGAAACAATATCAAGTTACAACAGTCAAAATGCAATATATAGACTCTAACTGGACTTTTTCCAGGGGTTCTCTCCGTAGTAGAAAGCAGTGCCGACCATAAGCGCCACAGTAGCACCTTGGACAACCACTCTGGCTCTCATTAAAATCTGGCCCAACTGAGAATTGCCTCGCCTGAAACTGATTAAGCCAGCTGTGAGCACTCCTGCTGTCATAAGTGCACCTGCAATACTCGCATATATCAGCCAAATACATACTAGGTGCATGAGTAGTTTTACATGCTGCTGTCTGCTTGATAAAGTTAAATTTGGAACCGTGGGACAGCAAGCTTAACCATCGAACACTTATTGATGTCACCTTAGAAGATGTCCTTTTGATATTTTGCTTAAGATTCTTGTAGAATGTGTACAACATATGTTAGTAAAAAATCAGGGATGATTGCTGTCCATTCTAGAAGCTCTTGCCAAGTTGTGATAGAGCTAAAAAATTAGCGTAAAAGTAAGGAGAAAATCGGTGTATCAAATGAAAAGTGGTTGGGTTTTGTATCTATATATATTTGAAAGAAGTGAATGAGATTTTATGAGAGTTCATGCAAATACTTTCAGTGTCTCCTTAGACTTAAACTAACACAATCCCAGAATTTATGCCCAATGTAAATGCAACTTACACCCTAAGGAATTTACAAAATTGAAACCTGAGAAAAAGAAAAAGAGAATTCCAAAACATCCTACAGCTTAAACCATCAAGTTTCTAGATCAAGTGATGAACTGAAATGAAGCTCAAATACTCAAACTGGAAACCAACCAGCAATGATAAATTTTCAACCCAAAAACAACTAAAAAGAAGAAATAAAAATTTATTATTGATTTAATAATACACCAAAATCAGAAAAAGGTTCAGTTTCCATTGTAATCTTCGTTCTCCCACTGTGATTTTCAGATATAATAGATAAGGAAGGTCTAATTATGAGCAGATGTAGGTGCGCACACACACACACGTGTAACCATCAGCATACGCTATGTCCTGGAAAAGTATTTGTATCCCTCTAATATCATTTTCACACTTATCAAAGTGGTTGTGGTATTTGCAACCAGCTTACCACAATAATCACACAAGCAACATGCATCCTTTCATCACCCATCTACGCCACCTAACTCTCTCTCGCACACATCAACGGCTCACTGCATTTCAAAAATCCTAGACATGAATTAAGGAACATGGTCCTCTCTATAAGGCCCTAGGAGGAGGGAAAACCCTAACCATACGCTTTGCATGACTAATTCTTTTAAGTTTAACAATTTGGTACATGGACCTTTTAATTCTGAGTTACAATTTTAGCCCCCACGTATCTTCCGTCACCATTAATAGGATCAACCAAAACAGGCTACTCTCTCTTCCTTTCTCTTCCCTTGTTCCGAATAAATATGGAGAATGAACTGAATAAATCAACCTCTAATCCACAAACATATACACATTTCCCAAAATACAGTCCAGGGATACTGTTTGCACTGCAGATATGCAACTACAGGCTAACTGTCAATCTAACTTTATACATCATATTTTTGGCTCCAAATCACACCTTTTATAATAGCTATAACGGCTGTCTAAGACAAACCCTAACAACCAGACTTTTCCTACATTTTAGCTATTTTTTAGTACTTTTCTTATCCTTTTCTTAATCTAAAACAACAATTATTTCATTGTAAATAGGAATTCAAAATCATAACCGGTTTGTGCAGGTTGAATTTTGAACAGCCATAATAGCTATAAGCTAACAAACTTAATCCTCCATATTCACCCTCACTTCCCTCAAAACCTTTAAAGCATCAATCCCAATGCTGGCAACATCACTTTGGAACTTCTATTACACCTGTCCTAGGCATCTTTTATAACTAAGTTATTCACAAGAATGTAACTGATATTGTTATTCACACTATTTCTAAAGCAAACGAAATGTTTGCTTCAGGAAGAACAAACAACTCACAATGTGGCTGAACTGAAAGTCCAAGGAAAGCTATGACAACTGAATCAACAACGATAATATTAAACTGAACATCCAAAACACAACCATTTCTCTGGCAATTGGTAATAAAAATTGATCCATTTAATCATTTTAAATGCAGAAACTTGACAATGAAATCAGTCTATCATCAAATCTCGTTGGAATCATGTCTAATAAACAAAAAGCTTCCTCAAAAAAAAAAAAAAAAAAAAAAAAAAAAAAAAAAAAAGAAATAAAAGAAACAAATTTAGTTAAAAATAAAAAAGAAA
>CANUEP010172324.1:0-52139 GCA_947857235.1 Jatropha podagrica
TTACCTCCTTTATCAAAAATTGAGAATTGATTTCCAGAGATGTGCATCACATAACCCTTTTCGGCCAACTGTCCCATACTCAACAAATTAGTTTTCATATCAGGTACATAAAAAACATTTGAGATGTACCTGTGATCACCAATTTTCAATGTGATAAGAATTCTCCCTTTTCTAGTCACCGGAACGAACCTTCCGTCACCGAATTTCACCCTTGTGTGAAACGATTCATCCAAATCTGCGAACAGCTCTTTATAACCACACATGTGATTTGTGCAGCCTGTATCCAAATACCAAGTCTGGTAGTTTGGAATTTCATTTGATGTGGCTACCATTAATAACGCATGATCCCCTTCATCTTGATCATGATTACGATCTTCCTGAGCACAATTGGCAGCTTGATTGTCACCTTTTGATCTGCACTCATTTGCATAATGGCCGAATTTGTGGCAGTTATAACATTCCACATTTGATTTATTATTCATGCCTTTACGTCCTCCGCGGCCACGTCCTCTTTGTTGCCAAGAGGAATATGAACTGGAATTGTGATTGGTACCAGTGTTGTTTTGCTCAGCACTTCCATGGTTCTGGCCACCACGACCTTTGTTGGAATAGCTACCACCACGTTTGTGTCCTCTACCTCGTGAACTGTCGTGCTTATGAGAGGAGCTACCAATTGAGGCTTGTGCTTGTAAAGCCTGTTCAATTGGTTTTTCAATCTTATTGTCATTCATCGGTTGTTCATGCGCTCGTAGGAAACCGGACAATAACCTTACTGCCATTGTTGATAGGTCATTAGCTTCTTCAATTGCAGCGACTACATGCTCAAATCTGAGAGTTAAAGACCTCAAAATCTTCTCAACCTTTGACTGCTCTGAATGTGTTTCACCGTTGGTCTTCATTTGATTGGTCAGAGCGAGAACTTTACTAATGTAGTCGTCAACAGTTTCTGTGGCCTCCATTTGCAACAACTCATATTGGCGCCTTAGAGTTTGAAGACGCACCCTCTTGATTTTGTCATCACCTTTATAAGAAGTAGACAAAATAGTCCAAGCCTCACTTGCAGTTGTTGCTTCTTCGATCTTCTCAAATGTCTCATCATTCAAACCTTGGTGGATGAGATACAACGCCTTCTTGTCCTTCTTCTTCTGGTCACGATGCGCTACTCATTGCGCTTCAGTTGCATTAGTATCTAATGCAGACACTCCATTTTCCACAACGTCCATAACTCATGGTAATCAAACAGAACTTTCATCTGCACACACCACCGGTTGTAATTTTTTCCATCAAGGATAGGGACTGATAATTGGGTAGTATTGTTCATGATAACAGACCATTTACGCTCTGATACCAGATGAAGAAAGTCTCGAAAAAGAAGAAGTGACAGGAAATAATAGTTGAGATAACTGGAGAACTTAATATTTATTGATTTACTTCAGCAATATATATAATAAAGATGACAACTAATAGAAGCTAGAAAATAGGAATAATAACAAATCACTAATCATAATACTAACAGCCCTTGAAACTAAGACAACTATCCAGGAATAATTCAAACTATAATAAAATCATAACTAATTAATTAACAGTTACAGTCAACAATTATGACATAAAATACACATGATTTTAAGTGATTGTTAAAAAGATTATAAATTTATTTTTTATTTTTATTCTAAAAAAAAGTTCAAACACGATGATGTATTCAATAAGAATTGAGATGAAAGTTAGACGAGTATTTTAAAATATCCGTTTTGCTCTGATCCATTTAATGAGAGTACAAATAAATTATAAATGGGTTTGAAATGAATATGTGTAGTGATATTGCTTACTTGCAATGGATACGGGTATTAGACTTTGGATACCTACTACCTATACCCGCTATAATAAACGGTTTTCACAATAAGTACTTAATGTTATCCTACCCATTAATTAAAAAAAAAAATATTTTAAATAAGTTAAAGTTGAGGTAATTTAAAATTTGCAAATACTCTACCAATTTAAAGAATACTTCAAACAGATTTGAGAAGGATATATATAGTAAAATTTTAAACGGATTTGGATATGAGTATTTAAATGGATATTTAAATGATTTGGGATAGATATGGATACGGGTAGTTCAAAATTCGAAGATACCCACCTTGCTTTTATCCCTAAGAATTTAAGCATTGATTTATTTTTATATTTATTACTAAAGAATTAACGAGAATTATAGTTTTTCTCATGAATAATATTTTCCAAGAATCTTCAACATTTCTTTTATAAAAAAAATTATATATTTTACCTAATTAATATGAATTATGATTTAAGTATATATATGTATCAACCGTTTTGACCCCAAAATCATAAATCAAAATTTTAGAAATCAAACCAAATCATTTATTTTTTAAAAATATAATTTAAAATTAGTTTGACTCAGGTTAAATCGATTTGGGTAATTTAATGAACACCCCTAATGCTGGGTATTGGCAAACCGTGGAAAAATGACCAAATTATTTAAATCAATTTAAAATTTCGATTCTAAAAATTAGTAATTTTACTCAATTTGTAAAAAATAAAAAATCATATTATTGTTTTAATTAACAATTTCAAATTTAAAGTTACTAAAATTGAAACAAATGGAATCCAAAATGTAAAACATTAAAATTTTTTTTGTTAAAAAAGAAAATCAGCTGCAATATTTATAATACATTAAGGATTCTACCAAACGCATAAATCAACTTTGGTATTTTTACAAAAAAAATTATTATCGCATTCTGAACTTATAAAATTACACTTATTTACTTCTGTTTGCAAAATCATTTATTAAATACTTCAATTCGCGGAATACATCATTTAGCTCAGCTCCTAAACTTTGACAAAAAACCTTGTGGCATCTTAAATTATAAAATCGAAAAACTTGTGGCACCTCAATTTCATTATTTGTAATAATTTTTCACCTCCTTATACTAAAAATAGTAAATTTTAAGGTTCTTTAGCTTTCAAATTGAAAAATATTGATTTGATATGCGGTTAATATAATGTAAAACCGTACAACACATTTAACTTCTGGCTTTCAACAATTTGGTTTTGCTGTGACAAATGTGTCATTGACTATGTGGTTGATCAAATCAATAAAATTTGGATTGGTTCGTACAAGTTATGGGCATGCAAAGCAAAATTTAGAAAAAAACTCCACACTAGACAAGTCCAGAAGTTTCAATCTTGAGTCTAGAGTTGCAGGCATTCGAAGAACCGCTACAAAAATACCTGTAACTTTTCATCTGAGAGATGAAAGAAAATATGTAGAAATGGTGAAGAGTAGCCATAACAGTAATGTTCAGTAGTCGAAAAACATGGGGTTTGATTAGAAGAATGATATCTGGGGCCGTTTTCAGTTTGAATCCAGAGCAAAAAATTAAGGAATGGTTAGATAGGTGTTTAGTGGCATGGCTAAACAATCCTTGTGATCTCAATGTGTTAAGTAATGAGTTGTCTTGCATGGACTGTTCTATTACATCTTTAGGGGGTAACAAAATTCTTATAGAATTTCCTAATGTTGAACTTTGTCAGAATTTTTAAGATAATAGTATGTCCTTCAAGCCTTTCATCTCCTCTAGTTGCAAGTGGAAAGCGGATATGCCAATAGCTGCTTAAAGATTTGTATGGCTTAGGTGTGTTGGAATCCCCCTCCACGTTTAGCAATGGGATATCTTCAAAACTTTGGGTTCTATATTTGGATCTTTTGCTGGGCTTGACAAATCCACAGAACTTAAAACTAAACTTAACTTTGCAAGAATTCTAGTCAGTACTAGTTCTCGAGATACTATCTCAATTAAAGTAATCAGTTTTGTTGATGGTAAGCCATTCCCTATTGATGCTTCTAAGGAACCTTATTTAGGTTCATTCCCTGCTCCTAATCAATTCAGTGAAGCTTACAAGGATGAAAGATCACTTTGGTGGAAGGCTGGAAATTTATCTAATGAAAAACTCTCCTTTGATGATGAAGTGCCAGAAACTCCCATTGGTTCTTCTGATCAGTTTCTCTGACCAAGAATTAGAGAGGTCAACAAAATTCAAATTTGGAAAAGATAATTAAATAAAAGATATTTCAGGATTGGGGAATGGTTTATTCGAAGCAAAAGTTGATCATGAGGAAGAGTTCATCAATACCCTTCTTTTTAAGCATGCAGAAACAACTCATTATACGAATATAGTTGACCGTATACCAATGTTTTCGGAATCTCATCAGTTCAACAAAGCAAATGGGCTTGGGCCGTGTAATGAATTATCTCTTCAATTGAACCCAGAGATAAATTGGGACAATAATACTTCTAAGCCCACTAATTTAGAAGAGGATTAGAGTGAGCCCACACTAGAATTGAACCAAGTTAGATCCATTCATGATACCAATGAAGAGTGCTACAATGCAACGTCTTTAACATAAGTTAATAAATCCATCCTACGAGAACAACTCTTTGATACTAACCTCTCGTAAGAAACCCAAAAGTTTGAAGGCTCTTGCTCGACAAATGGCACAAATTGTCTCCACATTCTAGAATCAGCTCCTGCACTTGATGATCAAGAAGTAATTCTTGAAGAAGCTCAACGTACTTGGCTAGTAGGTAAGAAGATAGGTTTGGCTTATGAAAGCTAAGAGTTTGTGTAACGCCCTACTAACTCTAAGAGGAAATGTCCACTTTGAATCAAGCCGAGTCCATCCCATATTAAATAACTGAATAATACCCGAACCAGTTCCAAATCCATTTAGAACTACCCGCATACTACTCAAATCCGTTTAAATACCCGTTTGATCACAAAATTATTCAATCAATCAAACCCAAACCTGCATAAAAATGGAACCCGAACCCACAGTGCTTTATACTAGAACCTGGCTTTGCTGTGGACTGCAACCTCACGATCATCGCAGGTAAGGAACTTGTGCTGTGTTATGTTGAACGGCGTAGGGAACGGAGCACGGAATGGCTGTGGCCTTTGTTATGTCGAACGGCCTGTGGAGCTTTCGATCGGCGCAGGAAACGCCACAGGGAAGGGTTGCTGTATTATGTCGAACGGCGAAGGGAGGGGAGGGCTACAGCTGTTGCCATCGAACGGTGGAGGGACAAGTCAGGGAGAGGTTTCAACTTTCGATCGGTGTAGGTTTGAGTTTGTGAGGAGAAAATGAGTGAGAATTGTTTTGTTTGTTTGAACTTTGATAAGTAAAATCTAACCCTAACCCTAGACTACTAAAACGACGTAGTTTTGTTATGGAAGGATTTAGACCTCCTATATCAAAACTACGTCGTTTTGATAGTATTCTTAGTATAGTTATTTTTAATGTTATTATTATTAAAGTTATTTTTAATGGTATTATTATTAAAGTTAAAGTTATTATTATTCTTAGTATTCTTAAAGTTGTTCTTATTATTATTATTATTATTATTATTAGTGATTAAAAGACTATAATTATGTTTCAATATTATAGTAAGTGTAATAACAAAATATTATGAAAAGTATTAAGTTTAATCTTTCTTTATTAGATAATATATTTAGTAGGTTATAATTAATTATAGTTGTTATAATTTGTAATCCTTAATCTTTGTACACTAGTGAGTACACTTCTAAGTATAAGAATATTAATATATATGATGATACTAATAAAAAAATAAAAATATATTTAAATAAGGTCTAATTGTAATTATGTTAAAAGTTTATTGTTGATATTTTATACAAGTCACATTTTAATTTACTAAAAATCTATCTATATTTCATATTCCACATGAATCATATGTTAAATTAAAATTTAATTGTAATTATGATTAGAAGTTTATTAGTGATGTTGATAAGTAGTTTTAAATAATTTTAATTATAATATCATTAGCATTGACATTCTATTCAATTATAATTTTTTTATTTTTAATAAATTTCATAATTACCAAAATACAAAACGTTCACTTAAATTACTAAGACATGATATGAATACTATATTATATATATAGTTTTATGAAAAAAAAATTACTTCTAATTTATTAAGAGATTCTAATTTAATGTACACAATTTCATATTTATGAATAAAATTATATTATTATCCAATAATATTTTATTCATTAATAAATATTTATGAATTACTATAACTGTTATAAATAAACAGGTCGGATCGGATCGGTTAAAATTGTCACCCCTAGGCAAGACCCGTACCCTTTATAGGATTTCTTCCAAAAGGCACACTTAACTCTGGAGTTCTTCCAACTCTCCATTTCACCAAAAGGCGCCTTTGATAATTAGTTATCCACACATTCATGTGTCCTGCATTCCACTGCCCTATATGATTCGATTCATTCATGTGTCCCACATTCCACTGCCGTCCTAGAAGCTCGCCAAGAATCCTTTCTACCTACCCTCTTAGGATTGCTTGCTTTGCCAGGTGAGATGTCACAGTTTGATGTATTGCAAGGGCTTGTGGAGTTGAATGGCAACCTTGTTATGGAATAATGGTAATAATGCAGTTGTAATTCTTCAAAGGTTAGGAGTTCTGTCTATTTCTAAATGATGATTACTAAGATTCATTCCCTTAATATAAGGGGTTTGGGAAAAAAGAAAAAATCAAGGAGATTAAAAGCCTAGTAGGTAAAAAACATGTTAACATGTCGTGGTTGCAAGAAACTAAGAAAGAAAAATTAACTCATAAATTCATTGAGAAGCTTTGGCTAGGTACGAATTGTGAAGCTTTGGCTGGGTATGAATTGTGATTGGGTTTCTGTTGATTCCAATGGCTCTATAGGAGGTTTGTTGATGGTTTGGGATAACACTCTCTTTGTTAAATTTGATGTTGTCAAAGGAAATTATTTTCTTATGGTTAAAGGCAACTTCATAGATATTGCTGAGGATTGTTACTTAATATATGTATATGCCCCTAATGATTTAATAGGAAGGAAATAGGTTTGGTGTGACATCCAGAGTGTAGTCATGAATGTTGATGGCATTTTTTGTGTTGGTGGTGATTTCAATACTGTTAGAGGGGTTCATGAACGTCCGGGATACAAAGAAGATAGTGTAAGTACCGTTGGCTTCCATTCCTTTATTCACAGCTATGATTTTGTTGATTTGCCAATGATTAGTTATGTTGAAGTAAAAATAAAGGGGGCTATGACGAATTTTAGAAGGAAAAGTAAGGTGCTATTATGAAATGGTGGTGATAGTTCAAATCTAAAAGGGGTTTTCTTTGAAAAAGGATTCTTATATCAAAATATGGAGTTGATGCTTTGCTAGTACAAGGAATTGATAATTCTCTTTGGAAGAAGTTATCTTCTATCTGGCATGACATTGTAACTTTGGGTAATCCTTTTCCTACTTATTTTGTTCTTAAAAATGGTTTTCAATGAATTTTTCTGAAAGGAAAAATAAATTAGTTTTTTGTCAGATTATTGGTTATTTGGTATTCTTATAAAGAAGATTTACCCAAGGCTTTTTCATATTGTTGGTAGTAAAAGAGCAAAGGTTTGCAATTGTGGTTCTTTTGTTGGCGATAGATGGGTTTGAAAATTAGAATGGCTTCAACAATTGAGAAGTTTTGAGGAGTTATCTTGGCAACAACTATAAGTCAAGCTTGATGGAATTTTTGTATCACAACTACTTGAAGATAAAGTCATCTAGACTTTCAACAAACAAAGTATGTTTTGTGTGAAAATCAGAATTTGATTTTGAAAGATAAGGAATTGGGTGAGATTTTTATAAATTTTAATGTTAAGAACCTTTGGTCTCCTTTATTGCCTTCCAAAGTGACTCTTTTTTCTTGGAAGGTTTTTCTTGATAAAGTTCCTTATAGGTTAAATTTACTTAGATGAAAAGTTATTTCAGATTTGAAGAATTGCATGTATCCTTTATGTGAATTGGAGCCTGAATTTGTTAATCATTCTTTGCTATTATGTATTTTAGCTGTTGATATTTGAAATCTTGTGTTTAGTTGGTGAAGGGTACAAGATGCCCTCACTAATAATTTGGTTGATTTGGGTTGGCAATGGGGGAGCTTATTTATAGGAAAAAGATGCAGTAAAAATTTGGAATTTGATTTTTTTTTCATTACCTTATGGTCATTGTGTGTTAGATGTAATAAGTTAATTTTTAAAAATGAGTTAGAGTTCATAAATGGTGCTTGATACTATTAAAATGAGAAGTTTTGAGTTTTTGAAGGCAAAATACCCTTCACTTTCTTCCAGTATCTATGATTAGTGTAATTTCCTTCTAATGGTTTGTAATAGTTTCAAGTCTTTAATATGTGTTTCCACAAGCTATTTTCCTCTCAATCTATTGGAATGCCTAATTGTTAGTAAATCCAGTCTTGCAGGTATTAAAAGGGCACTTAGAGATGAGGTACGACTAGTTTGTACTTTTTACAAGTCAGTTGGTGTGTTGGATTTAGATAAGGTGGAGCTACTTGCAATTTTTTTATGTTGCAAAATTATTTTGGTCCTCACCATATAAAAATTCACCTTTGATCATTAAGTCTCACTCAAAAATGCAGTGTGTTGGGTGATTCAGAAGCTAAAGTGTCCTTGGCGTTGGTGGAAACATTTTAATAAGTTTGATATTATAGTATCTTTTTTGGAATAGGTCGAATTTCATTATATTAAAATAGAGATGAAAATCATTTTGTTGATTACATATTCAAGAAAGTAGTTAAGGCTACTGTCACTTTTAGCCTGGATAAAATCTGGATTAATATGAGTTTTAGGAACTTTTTTATGTGATCTTTGCTTGGTAGCTCTCTTTCATCATTTTTCATCTGAAGAACTGGTTTTGGATGACTGGTATAGCTATAGATTATTGCACCTATTGTTTTGTTTTTATAATTTTATGGATATTAGTTAATAGTTTTGAATTTTATTGTATTTAGTTTATTTTATGAGATATTAGTTAATAGTTTTGGATTTTTGCTATATTTAATTTTGGTGAATTTGTAACACCGACTGCCCAGTCCCGAAAGATCAGACGACGAGCGTCACATTCGATGCCAGAGGCACCGTTCTATTTATCATTCTTTACGTTGTGTGACAAATCACACCATTAAAACTTTATACAAATATGATTTTCTCATCAATTAAACTCATCATAAACATTACTTTTAAGGAATTTAAGTCATAAAAAAACAAAGAAAACTCCCTCTCCTTCACAATAAGTAGTTTGACCACTCTCGGCAAATGAAGGGGGAGTTTTTTTTTTCCAATTAAACATTTGGACACATTTAGGTGTCACCGAAAAGCAACAATAATCAATCAAAAACAACAATTTAAGCCATTTATACAAAAACCCCAAATTTTCACTTAAAGGCATAGATTCACAAAATCATAAATTGAAAGAGGAAAGAGTGTTTATGAACACTAACCTAAAAAACAAGCTTGAAAAGCTTCACTAAAGCCTTCAAATCTTACTCTTTCCCTTATCCTTGGTGAAGGGTTCTCCCACCTCTAGATAACAAGAAAAACAACAACATTATATTAATAAAACAACAAAAAGAAGAAGATAGAGCATGATTTAACATGAAAATACAAAGAAATCCTTAAATTAACTTTTATAAGTCAAAATCTCAATTTACTTGATTTAGTAGAAAACTCTCAAATTCCTAGAATTCAATTACCAATTATCAACTCCTAAGTTTAATTCTTCCATATTAATTAGTAGCTTAAGGTTTAATTGGGTTGTTTTAGTGTAATTTGGTAGTAGGAAAGTGAAGAAAAATGGAGAGGAGATGGATAGGAAGAACACATATAAAGAGAAAGAAGAAGAAGAGAAATAATGGCTAAGTGGATAAGTGTTGACTTTGTAGCCAACAAATGAAATTTTGCTTCTTCATTAAGCGGTGACAAATGGATGGCTAAGATTGAGTCATGGGTTTTTAATCCAATGGCCTAAAATATTTTTCAACTAATTCTCCTCAAATTATTATTTATCTCCATATAATTATTAAATTACTCCATGAAAATAATTTCTCAAGTTTTTTTAATAATAAAACACAATAATTTACTATTCACTAATTGTCTAAATTCTCCAAATAAATTCATAACTTATTTTCTATCCATCAAAATCATACATGCATACTCCAAAAATATTAAATAAAATATAAAATATAAATAGTAATTTTTCGGATAGAAAGAATACCGATTTTCGGACCGATGGTACTATTCACAGATCAGTAAACTACTATTTCAGACACTATAAAGTAGAGCGTTACGGAATATTAACGTTTTGATAAGATTTTTTTAACTTAATATATCTAAGTTAAGTTGGGCATATGTGGGGCCTATTAGTCCAGATTAGTACTTGGATAAAATAAATTTTTTTTAGACATTATAAATTAATAAAAAAACTAAATGCATAAATGTAATGATTTCTTATTCCATAGTATATGCTAAACACTAAATAAAAATTATATTCTATTCCTAAACATGGCCTACTTTCTATAAAAGGTATAATGCATAAATTCATATATGTACTTTATGTAAAAAAACCTCATGGCATACTCATATTCAGTGAGTAAACCCATCAGAAATTGACGAAGACTTTTGTTATCCTAATAGTGCTATAGTAAACCAAGCAAGTGGTGCATTGTTTAAGATGAGATTGCTTATCCCAGAGAATAGCCATATAACCATTATAATAAGCTTAAACTAATTGACCTAGAAGCTGATGAAGATAAAAGAGTTCTTGATTAATCTGATTTGTGAACTTTGATAAGTGACAGTGTGAGTGGTTGCTTAAAAATCCTAAACATCCTCAACTATTTCACAGGAGCCAAACGGCTGATTAATTTTAGGTGGTGTTGTATTGGCGATCCAACTCATATTTTTAGCATTATCAGCTTACCAATTAGCAATATGGGTGGTATAGTCAATAGCAATGGATATTGGTTTGGTGGTGCGGCCTAAAACATAACCTCAAAGTTTGTCACCTTGCAAGAACCATTGCATTTGTTGTTTCCAAGAATGATAATTAGTATCATCTAAAACAAATTGAATGTGATGAACAATATCAGAAGAGGAAGCAGACATTTGAAGTGGCTGTGGAAGGCATGGAGACTCATAAGAGAAGAGCCAAAACTTGTAAAAAGAAGAAAAGTAATTGCTTAGAAAGACTCTGATACTAAGTTGAATGAGAAAGAATTTGTATTGTATTGCTGTGAGATTTACATTATACAACACCCTTTGCACCAATAGGATCATAATAAGATACATAATCAAATACACTAGGATAAGATTCAGATACACTAAGATCTGATTCAACGAAAATGATTTTTGCCCCATAATGATCCAGATCATAGGTGGTTTTGACCAATTGTGAGTGGTTTTAGAATGTCCAATGTCAATATTACCCTTATTAAATATTGTGTGCTAAAAATGCAAATTAGATTTAAAATGTATATATTTACCAATATATCCTTGAAAACCACATTAAAGTGTCATTATAAAATGTGTAGGATTATCTTCATATTTATAAGGAGATTTAAAATAGTGAATATTAGACTTTAAATCACATTTGATGATATTTGAAATAAAAAAATGATTCAAATTAAGATGCTTTAATTAAAATTAAATTAAATTTTAATTGATTAAGTTATAGTTAGGTACATTTAAAACTAAATTAATATATCATGATTGTACTTGTAGGTTGTCTAATGATGCTTGATTGCACTTGAAATTAAATTAAATTAAACTAAATTAAATCACATTTTTATTAAATTATACTTAAAAATTTTATTTAACTGGGATATCCTAATTGAATTAAATTAAGTCATACTTGAATTCATATAATTAAAATTAAAATATTCCAATTGAAATTAAATTAAGTCACTTGATAAAGTTACACTTGGAATTTTAATGAATTGTGACACCCTAATTGAAACTAATGTGAATAGTACCTAGTTGGATTTTGGATTGAATTAAATTAAAACACTCTAGTTTAAATTTAATGAAGTCAACTTTGATCATATCATGTTAACTTACATTTGAAATGAAATTAGTTAAGATACAGAAGTAGAATTGAATTAAGTAACAATTCATTAAGCTATACTTAGTTTCAAGTTCTTCCTAAAAAATGAAATTAAGTTACTTTGATTGAGTTACACTTGTAACACTTGAAATTAATTAAATTAGGACACCTTAATTAAAATTAAATTAAGATATATTTAGTCATATCTAAAATTAAATTAATTAAACTAAGATACCTTAATTAAAATTAAATTAAGACACGCTTGAAATTTTATTAAATTGAAATATCTTGGATGAAATTAAATTAAGTTATATTTAAAATAAAATTAATTTAAGTTAAAATACCCTAATTGGAACTAAATTGAATTACTTGATTTAGCCAAACTCGGAATTTTATTCAATTGGGATACTCTAATTAAATTAATTAGATCATACCTAGTTATACTTGAGAATAAATTAAATCAAGACATTCTAATTGAATTAAATTAAGTCACTCTTGATTGAGTCACATTTAGTGACATTATGAATTAAATTAATTAAGATAGTTAAACCGAAATTAAATTAAGTAATAATTGATTAAGTCACACTTGATTTCAAAATTTATTTAGATAATTAGTCAACTTGATTCATCCACATTTGGTCACATTTGAAATTAAATTAAATTAAATTAAATCACCCAAATTAAAATTAAATTAAGTAATAATTGATTGATTTATATTTAGTCACATTTGAAACAAAATTAAAATTGAACTAAGACTCCTCAATTAGAATTAAATTAAATTAGAGATGAAAATTTATGAAAATGAGATATACTTATTGAAAGTAAATTAAGTCACACTTGAAATAAAATTAATTTAAATTAACATACTCCAATTCAGACTAAATTAAATTACTTGATTGAATCATATTTAGAATCTTATCAATTATGACACATCAACTGGAATCAAATTAAATCACACCTGGTCAGACTTGAAATTGTACTAAATGAAGACATGGTCATTAAATTGAATTTACAATTCATTTCAAATTATATTTAGACAATTGAATTAAGTCACATTTATTCACACATAAAACTAAACTAAATTAATGCACTCATTTGAAACTAAATTAAGTTATATTTGATCACATTTGAAATTAAAGCAAATTAATTTAAAACACTATAATCAAATTAAATCACATTTGAAATTTTATTAAATTGAATAGAATTTGAAATCAAATTAAATTAAATTAAGATATTCAAATTTCAAATTAAATTAAGTAATAATTAATTAAATTACACTTGAAACTAAACTTGATTAAGTTACGTATGGTATTTTATTAAATTAAGATATCCCAACTGAATTTAAATTAAATTCAATTTCACTAAGTGACACATGAAATTTTATTAAATTGCAACACTCTAATTAAAATTAAATTATTATATATATATATGCGCATAAAATTAAATTAAAATTAAAAATTAAGTTACATTAGAATTGATTAAGTTACAATTGAAATTTTATTAAATTAAAATAATATTAATTGAAATTAATTTTAATCAAATTTGATTAAAATAATTAAGTGTAAACTAAATCTTCATTCACATCTAAAGTCCATTTTAATAAATTAATCATTTAATTTAATTTGAAGCCCACGACCACATCTAAAGGCCATGGTTAATCTTTTTCTAATAAATTAATAATTAAATTTTTGTTTCATCAATTTTGACCCCAACCATCTCGTAGATGAAAGAAAGAGAGAAATTTATTAGCCCTAATATGCGTGTAAGAATGTGACAATTTATTGCGTGAAATTGGCATATGTGCATTTTTCACTAGTGTGAAAAGGTTCTTTCTTCGTGACATTAAATGCAAAACAACCTAAGGATAAAATTGTACTTTTAACTAAATCCTAACGTGGTTTGCTTCTAAAAAGGCGGTTATGATCTGGATCATAATGAGACGTTTAGTATTTTTCGAGATTCAAATACTAGGATCACAAGTAGATTTTATTCTAACATTAATAACCAAAATAATTTGGACAAGCTTCAAGGAAGAGGAAGATCATGTGGAGCGGCTGTCTGCAAACCCTAAAATAGAACAAAAAAGTGACACCCGTTTACAACAATAACATTAATAATATTGTTGTTATGAATTAAGTGGATATCCTATAAGGACAAGAAGCCTATAGTCTTAGTCATTTTGGACTATATCTTTCTGATTTATGTGAGACTATATGAGAGTTTCACTTATGTAACTATTTATGTGGCTTCTCATAAATAATAAAAACACTCTCATATTTTGCTCTCTATTCTTTTTCTTTTTCTCTTTAGTTTTATATTATTTTATAACATGTTTAGCATGATTCTATTAGTAATCCTTATTAGATTAGATTACGTATCTAATAAGGATTACTAGTTAGATTAAGAATGTAAATACGTAATCCTATGCTAGAATTAATGAAGTATTCTTGTATAAATAGGTGGTTGTATGTTATGATAAAACATATAAGAAAACAAATTTACTTTCTCTATTCTAAGCAATTATAACTTTGAAAGGCATGAAAACCAATAAAAAAGAAATAAAATCATTAAAACATTATTCAAGTCATTTAAAAACACATTTAAGCAATCAAAATTCAACAATTACAACAATAATCAAAATCTCCAAAATTGACATAAAATCTAGAAATTGCAAACTTCAAGAAATGGAAAAGAATGAAAAATTTATTTGCACTAACCTTTTAAACAAGATCAAAACAAGCTTAAAAAGCCTAGACTTTCTCTTTTCTTTTGCCTATAGAGGATGAGTCACCCACCTCTTCCAGTAGCAAAAATAGCTATTCAAAACCAAGAAAATAACCGAATAAAAAGATAGAACATGATTTAGACTATAATCTAACATATATATGGTATGAATTCACTTATTAATACTTAAAACCAAAATTCACAACTTGAACTTGTAGTAACCTCCAAATTACTTGATTCAAGTCACTAATTACTACTTTTTATACTTAATTGATCAAGTTTAATCACTAACTATAGTTTAATTCACTTAATTTAAGGTACTTTAGTAGTAGAGAAAATAAAAGAATATAAAGGAGGAGGAAGAAATGGTCTTGAAGAATGAGAAAGAAGAAGAGAAAATGTTATTAAAAGATAAGTGATGTTGACTTGGAAGTCAACAATTCAATGTAATGCTAATTCATAAGATTTTGACAAGTGGAGGGCTTAGATTTGCTCATGATATTTACATCCTAAGGTCCAAAATAGTCACTGAATAATTCTCTACAAATTATTATTTAACTCCACATATTTATTCAATCAATTCCGTTCAATTAATTTTTCAATTTTCCTTAATATTAAGTCAATAGAAAACATTATTCATTAATTACTTTAATTCTTCAAAAATATTCATAAAATATTTTCTACCCACCTAAATCATGCAAACATATTCTAGATATATTAAATAAATAAAGGACATCAATTGTAATTTTTTCAGACTGAAATAATATCGAGTTTCAGACCAGTGGTACTATTTATAGACCGATAAACTACTATTTACCAATAATTTATTACTTAATTTATCATGAAAAATTTATATCTTAACTTAAATTAATTAAGATCAATTACATGAAATCTAATTAATTCTACAAATATTAATTATACTCAATATCATTATTGAATCCAAATAAAATACTATTTTTCTCTTGGATAATACTATTCATGACCAGAGCAAATAATACCATTTTAAAATTCGAAATTTTGAGGCATTACAAAAATAAATATTCTTTTGTTTTTTAAAAGCATTTTTATTTACTTTAATCACCTTTAGAGCACAAAATCAAAGAAGTGCAAAACTTGATCTACTAGAAAAAGAAAGTTAAACAAAAAAATTAAAAAAATGGGTTGTTGTTATTTAAGATTAGAAAGAGAAGAAATGGTTTCAAGGTGCAAACAAGAAAGAGGTACACATATTTTACCATCACCACTGTAACCTCCTACACCTCCACCTCCACCTCCTCCACCAATGAGTAATAGATCTGACATATGGACATCGATAACAGCTTCTCCACTATTTCTCCTTCACCACTATTGCCTTCACCATCTCAGTCATTAACTGGGACTTTTGGGATTCTTTTATTCCACCATCTTCTTCAGATTATGGTCGGTTACTGAGGAGGAATGGGAAGAGATGACGACATAGCAATTAAAATGATTTTCACTCTCTTCAAACTCGCGTGAATACTCACACATCAGTTATAATATGGTGAGGTATCTATTAAATACAAAAAAAAAAAATAAATAGAGGTACCTTATAGGACCCTCGCATAGTATAAGAAGCCACAAAGTCTTTTGAAAAAATATAGGGTCCAAAATATGCATTTGGCCATAAAAATTTGTAAATGATAATTTTGTTTTCTTTGGTATAATAAAGGGAGCAAAAAATTAAAAAAGAACTGCGTAGCTTTATCATGAGCAACACCTATAACATCTTGATTAAGCAAACTAAAAAGACCAAATAGGGGCATAGTATGGCATCCAAAAGACAAAGTCACCCATAAAGAAAGTCAATTTGGGGAAAAATTTGATTGTTGGTACACATGGAAAATCTTAACCTCTCAGCTTAAATCTATCAGACTTTTGACTCTGTTAACCAAACATTGATAGTGATTGAAAGGCACATCATCAGATATAACCCAATTCACCATCTTCAAATTATCACATTCAACCACTAATTTCTCCACCCGCAGCTCCTTGGCTTACAAGATCCCGTGATAAAGAGCTTGTGACTCAGCTATATGCACTGAGCAATGTCCCGGTTTCTAGCAAACCCCTGAAACCACTCACTCAAACTTCCATAAATCAAACCACCGCTCAACGCAAAACCCTTTGGTCCTTTAATAGCACCATCCGTATTAAGCTTGAACAAACCTACAGGGTGGTGTCCAAGATAGCAAAATAGCCTCGTTACAGCCAAAATAGAAGACGCCAGCAAGGTATCTTACTGCACATTATGCACATACTTAACAAAAGTTAATCCTCCATGATAATAACATCTACACTGACAGTATCTTGTTGAAATATAACTTGATTTCCATGCATCCAAATTTTCCAGCAGAAAATGCCAAAACACATTGCCCAATCCACACTGTGAACTCTAACCATCTTGTAGTTTAAATTAAGATGAAGCCAACCCATAAAGGAAATACCCGGATAAAATTGCCAGATTAAAATTCTTCCAAATAAAAGCTCTTATCGCTAATATTTTTAAATATTTTGTAAAAGATATATTTTTTTTATAAAAGTTAGGTTACAAAATAGTAAGTCTAGTTACAAATATTTTGTAGTACTTTCCAAACTATTACTTTTTGTATAAGTTAACGGTTTAGGTCATGTTGCACTCTTTTATAATGTTTCAAATATTCTGTTAAAAATACTTATTTTTTTGGAAAATGAGTCTTTACAAACTACTATATCAATTGTCAATATTTTATAAAATTTTCAAGTATTTCATAAAGCTTTAGTTTTTATGATGATAGATTCTCTACTTATTTATAGTATGACAACACAAAAACTAGATGATGAGTATGACCTGCTCTTTCTTTTTTCATTTTCTTTGTTATGATCTACCATCTTCTTCAAAACTCTTAGCCCATTTGGTTCATTCATCCAGTAATTGATATATCAATTCATGTAATCATGTTCCTGCAACTCCATGTTTGTCCAATTATACATTATGGAAAAGCTTCTTTACTTAACATTTTATATTATTAGCAAAACTAAACTACATTGCACATATGAAAAGTTAGAGTTTGAAACTTGAAATTACTATCATCGAGAGGGTTTTATCTGAATGTTCTCTTGAATGTGTCCTCAATATATATTATTAAGAATAACAAAAAATAATAATAATACATGTTATAACTTGAGGCACCATTGCATTATCTTTTCCATGTAATTTTTCCAATAATAATGAAATTTTCTCACTATATGTGCCTAAATTCAGTCTATAGAGGAAACCAATTTGAAATAAGAGTATTTTTAATTATTCACTAGTAAAAAAAGATAAATTTAGAATAATTTTTAAAGAACCTCTATTTTTATTGTTTTGCCACATAAGTAGACTTGTGAATCAAGTCTAGACAAGTTTTATCCAGAAAGGATAGCCAAACAATGTATATTATTTATGGAAAATGTGATTTTATTGTTAACTTTACCATAATATATAACGTTGCCTCTATACTTTTAGAAATACATAGTTTTATTCATATTTTTACATCCAAACCTGTTATATCATTCTATCAATTATTTGCACTTTTTTATAAAAAATTATTCTTTTATCCTTCTATTTTGCCGTATTTTCTCGTATTTACTGACTATTTTGTACCTATATCTTACCAAAATTAACTAATCCATCTATATATTAGATGGAAAAAAGTAAAAAAAAAAAAAAAACAATATAATAGCATAAAGGAGGTAAAAGAAATGGATAAAACTATATGTTTCTAAAAATGTAAAGATAAAGTCATATAATTTAACAATGAAAAATAATTAATTGGTCTCTGAGATTTAACCAAACTAACTAACTCATACCCATATTTTTTTAAAATTAATTAAGAGTCCTTAAACTACGAAATCATTTCATCCATTTTCCCCTAAATTTGTGAACAAATGAAAATAACCTCACAATTATATAGGAAAGGATGATTATACCCTAGGTTACTTGATGAATCGAAGTCAAGGAAAAATGAGGAGTCATTCTCCCCTGTTTATTGAAATGACGAACTTCCTTAGCACGCATCTTCTGTCTAATTCCATGGAAGTTGTAGATCGATTTTCACCAGAAAAAAAAGAAGTCACTTTCATTGTTCAATAATTGGAAGGAAAGAGGCATGTAGTGGAAAGAGGAATCACGCTTTATTGCATGGAAAGCTAGTGATTCTGTTCCAAAATTCATATTACACTTTTGAAAAAATTATGCATATTAATCAATATCAGTCATCGGTTATGTTCTAAATATCTATGCTTTTGAATCATTTTGCACTAAAAATGCATATATTGGCATAGGTAGAGATTTGATTGTGAATTATTGGTTTTAATAACTCTAGTCCCAATTGTGGTTTTCACTTGAAAAAATAGGGGGTTTTGAAGTTTTATAGTGAATATGGCTAGAACTAGATATCACACATTAGAAGTTGAGTATGAAGGGGAAACACATTATATCTATGACATAGACCCTGGTAAGATTTCTTTCATTGTGTTGATGGTAAATGTGTGCAAAGTGCATCATTTATAGGTAGGCTGAGTGGAAATTATTTATGGAGATAATATTACAAGAGAAAATGACAAAGATTTTTGTTTAATGTTCAACAAGTTCAAAAATAGTTTGTTTATTGAGCTGCATATAGTGAATAGGCGAGTTCCTTTACCATTTAAGATGCCATCAACACAATAAAGTCAAGTTGTGGCTAATATTGCAAGATTTAGTAATTCTCGGCCTGAATCAAGTAGGAGGCAACATGATGATGAATTGATTATTATTATTGATGCTGGGATTGTGAATGAGCAAAATATTAGGACTGAACCTACTGAGCCGAATGTTGTCAATGACAAGGCTAGTGGGTAATAGACATGGGACAGTGCTGCAAGGAATAGAAAGAAAAAACCTAAGTATGGAGCTAATGTTTGGGAGAGTGTGTTAGAGGAAGACACATAATACAATTATCATGTCATGAATTTAGGTAAGGGGAGAGGCAAGGGTAGACTAAGAGGAGGTGGCTTATGCAATATTGCAAGTAGAGGTGAGCAGAGCAAAGGTAAAAGGACATTTACTGCAAATAATTATAGGTTTAGAAAAAGGGAACCTATAAAAAATGAAGATGTGAACTTTGATGACATAAATGCTTATGCCCGCTCTACTGATGACAAAGATTATATGCTTTTTGAAAGCTCTAAAGATGAAATCAATGACTCTGCAACATATGAGGAACTTAAAGTTGAGCAAGTTGAGTTGGAAGATCATGAATCAAGTGATGGATTCACTAATATAAGAAGTGAGAAGGAGGGTTATATGACACTCTTTGATGATGATCTACCTTAGGGTTAGGAAAAAGGAAGAGAAAGGTGAAAGATCCATTCAAAAACCTTCAAATGTATTTATGCCACTGGAAGATAGGAACATTGTGTTCAGTGTTGGTCAAGTGCTAAGGGATGTTACTAGTTGTGGGGATGCTGAGGGATTATGCTGTTACGGGAGGGTACCTTATTGGTATGATAGAGAATGACAGGGAGGGTTGCTGCAGAATGTAAAGTTGATAGTGTATTTTTAGATTTCATGCCAATATTGCACCTGATAACTACACATTTATTGTAAAGACTTTGCAACTTGAACACACATGCATTAGGTCAGTGAGTAATAAAAATCCTAATGCCACTATAAAATGGGTGATAATGAAGAAGCTTGAAGATCAATTGGCAAGTGATCCTGGCATGAGTTATGAAATCATGCAAAGTGAATTAAAGAAAAAGTGGGGGATTGAACCTGAAACTTGGCAGTTGAATAAAGTAAAATTTTTTGCAAAGGAATAAGTAGATAGTTGTCGTGAAGAAAGTTACAACAAATTACAATAGTATATAGCATCTCTCCAAAGGTCAAATCAAGGCACATTCATTAAGTTCGAGGTAATGACAAGGAATAGTGAAGAAGAGTCCTTACTTTTCAAAAGTATGTTCATATGTTTTTAAGGTATGAAGAAAGGTTTATAGAGGGGTGTAGGCCTTTCATTGGGCTCGATAGATGCCATTTGAAGGGACCTTTTGGAGGATGTGTGCTTAATGTTATGAGTATTGATGGAAGTAAAGTTTATTTCCTTCAGCTTTCATTACTGCCTAGTGGAGATTTAAATATACGAAACTTCTTTATCAAATATTTGAGGCAATGCATTAGGCCTTCAACTGCTGACACACCTTGGACTTTTATGTCCAATAAGCAAAAGGTACTAATATGTTCCTAGCAATATTCATGTGGGTGTCTCAATTGTTATGCATTTGTAGAATTTTCACATGTTATCTATTCTTTATATGTAGGGTTTGCTAGAGGCAATAAAGAGTCAACTTTTAAAATACTTCACGTAAGTATTATTGCCAACATATACAAATAAACATGAAGAAGCAATTTCCTATAATCATGTTGAGGAAAGAATTTTGGATGGCTGCAAAAACTATATTCAGTTATGCTTTCGTACAACAAATGAAAGTTATTACAAAAAAGGCAAAAAGAAAATAAACTAAATGGTTGTTGAACATTCTAGTCTCCTATTAAGCTAGGCATACCTTTTGGCTAGAAGTGAAGAGTAAACATTGCACAACTAACAGGTTTGAGAGTTCCAATAGCTAACTTGGTAAATTGAGGTGTAAACTGATTTTCATTCTAATTGATAGTGTGAGATAAAAGTGCATGGTCGGTTTACACAAGAGGTATGAAATAGCAGCAACATGGGAAGGAGGAATTACACTAGCTTGCAAACAAACTCTCAATAATTTGATCAATAAAAGTAGGAAGTGTAGGATCCCTCTAAGTAATTCTGATGAATGCGACGTGCTAGAAGGACCATTGGATTGTTGTTGATTTAAAAAAGAGAATTTGCAGCTATAATTGGTGGGTAATATTGGGCATTCCTTGCAAGCATGTTTGTCTTACAATTTTATATAAGAGATATAATATAGAAGATTTTTGTGATGACTAATTCACAATTGAGAGGTACATCAAGATATATTCTGGAGTCATACACCCAATACCACATTATGATCTTCCCCGAAGACTCAATTTTCTAATTTGAAACCATTCCCATTGAAAAGAAAAGTTGGAAGACTAAGAGAAAGGAGAAAGCTACAAGAGGGGGAGAAAGCTTTAAGCACTACAAAGAGGTCTTGCACTCTTAGGTGCTTCATTTGCAAGCAGTTAGGACACAACAAGCACACTTGTGACAAGGCCCTGTAAGATTCTTTTGTATGGGCTACTATTAATTATGAGCTATTTTAGTTTGTGAAAACAGACTGAATAAATTTAGTTTAGGAATATTTACGTGGAGCCTAACTTATGCTTATGTGATCCCTTGTGTAATGGGCTTAGCACCTCTAGTCGGCTAGTATGATTAGGTGATAAAATTGTAGGTCTAATCTACGAGGACTTGTGATGGAAAGTTCCATAGGATTCTCTATAAATAGGCTAGGTCCCCTTTCCATCCTTAACCCTAATTTGACAAGTTCCATTGAAAGTTGTCTATGCATATAAGGAGAAGGAGAGGAAGATTTAGTCCTTATCACAAAAATAATAATTTTATTTGTGAGTACGCAATTGTAGAAAATATAATAAGTCAAATCAAAAACTCTACTTCAAACCATAAATCTGGCATGCAAATTGCTTCCGCTTTACAATAATTATTAGTGTTCTGAATTCATGTACTAGATCTTAAATTTATCTTGCATGTGGTATCAGAGACAGGTTGGGCATGAATTTTAGAACCTAATTAAAATTATTATGAATAAAATTCATCAAATTAATTATGGTAAAATCAGGATACTTATTTTTAGTATCGAGATTTCTTGTGATTAAAACTGGTATGGCGGTGTAAGGACGAAACAAAATCTATGTATTTGTTATCTTCATAGATTAGAACTAATTTCGTCTTATTTATACATAATATTATTGTGATCTTGTGCTGTTGGATGAAGTTTTCGTATCATTACAGGCCTCTTCTCCGAACTTACAGGTAGTATTTCTACAATTCGGTTTATTTTTAGGCTTTTTTGGCTGAAATGTTGATCATTTGAATGTACTTTCACATCTTCTTAGCAGAAGACCAAAAACAACAGGTTGGGGCAAAGAAAAGTATAGCTGGAGCGAATGTTGTTTGTAATGTAGCTTCAAGACTTTGTCTCGACTCCATCTCGATATTTTCTCCTCTTTGTTTTCACTCCATAGTTTTTAGTTTGCACCAACCAAGAAAAGACCCAGATTTATTTTCAATACAATCATAGCACAACTTATTTTTATTTTTCATTGTTTCGAATATCCTTAACTCGGCTTTCGTCCTGCACTTGCAAAAAAAATTTACACACCTTCTTTCTTCCATTTTGTTGTTTGTGGCGCTAGAAAATCCAGAAGAGGAAATATTGGATGGCCACCAATGCAGAAAACCCTAGCCCCTTTGTTACCAATTCTAAGGAAAAATAGGATTAAAAATTCTCAAAATTATATTTTATATTGAGATAAGTATCTCATAACACAATCAAATTTTAATAGCAAAATAAGTATTGTCAATTTTTTAAAAATTTTCTGACCTCTCTCTTGTTTTTTTGAGAAATTTTAATAGCAAATTAAGGGAAAAATAGATGGAATAAGTTCATAGTTTAATAAATAAAACTTTGAGAACTCTTAATTAATATTAAAAAAATACAGAGATAAAACTCAAAGAACAATTAATTATTTTCCATTGTGACAAAGTGGTAATTTTTCCTAATAATTAATGAACTCTGCAACTGATCTCAAATGTATAAGAACTGTTAGGATTTTCGGGCAGTCTTAGTAAGAGGATAAGATCACGTAAATAATTATTTCTTCCATTTTTTTTTAATGATAATGATAATTGTTGTCGAAAAAGAACCAAATATAAAATTATTATTATTATTATTAGGCTAAAGACGAAGGAGAAAATGTATGCATAAAGGTTATGGGCCAAGCAAGAAGGTACAGGTCAATAAAAACATGGATTGCAATTACCATAGCAGTTGACCAAACTCAGCTTCTTTTCCAACAACAATGATGTTTATAATGGCACGCAATAAGGCAGTTCTTATGAGCTTTTCATGCATGGAAAATGTGGAATATCTGAAACAACAACCAATCCTTTTCACATCCTCCACCAAAAAGTGTTCTGCTTAAAGTTTAAAAATTAAAAAAAAATAACAATTTATTATTCATTCAGATGATAAAAAATAAATTTATTCGTGGAAATTCAACTAATAATTAGTGGGTCCAGATTCAGTATTTAAAATTCAACCTAAAGAATGGGATATGAACTAGGAAAGCTAAACCAAACACAGCTGCCCGCCCATATTTCATCAATCCCCAAAGGAATTATAATATATGGAAAGGAGATTAATGACTTGGTTATGGTGTTGGATGTTTGGTAAATATTATTTTATAGAAAATAGCACGAACATAATATTTTCTGATTAAAAAAAAAAACTGTAGAATTATTTATTAATTGTTATATGCTGCAAAAGGTGGGCAGCTTTCCACATTTTGCTGAAGGGATTATAATTACTTCTTTTCACACCTTTATTTAAATATTTAAAAAATGTCAGTCACCCTTTATGCCACATATAGTTCAACTAAAGTCCAATACAAGCTTTTTGATATTCCATCTTAGCTTATAAAAATAAGAAAGAAGAGATGTATAAACAGTCATATTTCTGAGATACATAAACCAACTTTCATAGGCAACTCAAACAAAATCCCAGATAGAGCTTTAATCAAAAAGCATAAACCAATTTTCCCCGAACTGTGCGGACAGTTAAACTTAATTCTGTTCAGAAGTTTAAAAACCTATTCTTCGGGTTCACTTCGGATGTTCCAACACCTTCTTAACCTTTGCCAAAATCAGGTTATAAATGAACCTGAAGGTTAAAGTTAACTCCAATTAGGTGACGTACTCAAGGGTTACAAATTTGTTTTCAATCAATAAAAGAGAACAAAGATGGGTCAATAACAAAATCTATTTTCGGTCCAGCTCAGGCCAAGAGAAAAGCTAACTTCCAACATTTGGGGCCGTCTACAGGCCCAGCCTCATTTGATATCACGTCATTAAAGATCGAAGCATACTTTTAAAAAGACTTAAAGAAAGTAATATAATAAACGCATCTGAAAGATCTCCCATTGTCAACAGCATCACAGAGTAAAAGACTCACAATGATAACAAGCAGGGAAAAAGAAGCAAGGATGTCAAACTCTCCAAGTGGAAAATTCTTCCCCAAGAGGCAGAAAATCAGAAAGGAATATCAAGAAAAAGAGACCATGCAACTAAAGTAGATAAAAATCCAGCAGGTATACACCAAAGAAGAAGGGTAGCGAAGTACATGACTAGGCAAGAAACACGATATAGAAGGACATAACACTATCAGTTGTCATCTTAACAATAAGTGAATTATGCAAACTACCATCATTTAGTAAGTCAACTACAAGCATTCAGTAATTGAACTTAGAATAGCAAAACAGAGACAAAAGTAGAAGCACAAGAACAGTGAGCTAAATGACCAAACAGCAATTGATATTTAGGCCCTTTCACCACGAATTCGCCTAGCAAGCTGAATGTCCTTAGGCATGATAGTAACCCTCTTAGCATGGATTGCACAGAGATTTGTGTCTTCAAATAAACCAACAAGATAGGCCTCTGCAGCCTCCTGAAGCGCAAGAACTGCATGGCTCTGAAACCTCAAATCCGTCTAAACAGAAACCAAAATAAATTAACAACCGAGTAATGTAAACAACTAATTAAATGAAATGAATGAATGCAGTTTCACAAGGCATTATTAACCTTGAAGTCTTGAGCAATTTCACGAACAAGACGTTGGAAAGGCAGCTTGCGGATCAAGAGTTCAGTGCTTTTTTGATACTTACGAATCTCACTGTTGGAAAGATATAGATGTATACATATTAATTAATTATATATTAAAGACCGGGAATCAAAAAAGTATATAGTGAGGATTAAACACCGACCGGAGTGCCACAGTACCAGGACGGTAACGGTGGGGCTTCTTGACTCCACCGGTGGTGGGTGCAGACTTTCTTGCAGCCTTCAAATTCAAAATAGGGAAACAGTTATAGAATGCAAAATTTCATATTAAGTATAACACTGCAGAAAAACAATTGTTATACTCATTAAGCTACTGCAAACAAAAAATAAATATACATAATTTCTTCTATTCCTCTTAACAGATAAGATTGTGATTGTCAGAGCTTTTAGAATGGGACTCCTTGGTGCAATCAGCATTTATTAGCCTAGCAATACAGTGGGTGGTGGAGTGGTGATAAATATGAGTTTTACATATAAAACTCACTGTGAGCATGAAATTTGGGCTCCATTACCATGAGAGTAATTTAAATTCGGTTCCATTAGCAATAACACAACATAAAGGAAAGGAAATAAACAAATTACTTGCACTTAAGCATAATACACCATTTGCTTAGATGTGCTTCCATATTGAGAACATTTTTACACAAGTTATTCATAACTTAAGAATGAAAAACTGACTTGCAAACAGTGATATTAGCGAGAAACTTCTAGTGAATGACATCAATTGACTAACAATAGCAAACAGTAGTTTGTATTTCAGGTTTCCAACTTTACTTTTTGAGGTGATACAATTTTGTTGCAGTTAAGTATGGCAATGCCATCTGCTACCCAATTAGAAGTAATGGTGGAAGAACTATCAATCATGTATGTTAAAGAATGTTTCTAGTGTTTTCTGGCTAGAATAATGAAGATCATACATACCGTACCAAAATAAGATACTTTCAGAATTCCTTAGAAATGCCATATTGACCACTTTCCTAGGTCTAATTACCGCCAACAATTACCATACATAATTAATGATTAATACCACATTTATACCAGGTGAATTGGGTGCATCAAACCAATTTTCCTTAATTGCTGCTTCTTTTTTTCAAAAAATTTCTAAGAAACCCAAAAGGGAGAAAAAATTCAATTTTTTTACTTTAAAAAACAAATACATCTAATATGAGTAGCTACACCGCGTTCTCCTGAAATCTTAAGAATTTAATATCAAGAGAAGAGCGAAAAAAACTTCAAAAATGAAATCAATCTCAAACCCTAACTAAATAGAAAAGGTCCAAATGCAACCGTAAAAATGCGCAAATTTGCAAACGAAAATACACACAGAGAGAAAGAGATATAGATGAATGCCTTAGTGGCGAGTTGCTTCCGGGGAGCCTTCCCGCCTGTGGACTTGCGAGCGGTTTGTTTGGTACGTGCCATTATTCACCTGAAAATGTGAAACACAAAACCGAAACGAACATGATTTGTAAATTATAGGAGAAAAAATTGACTAAATATTGGGGTAGATCTGAAAAAATAGTGAAATTCGTATTTCTAGGGTTTGCAGTTTCTTCGAATACCTAGAGAACAAGAAGCCTTCTAATTCGAATTTCAAATGTGGCGACGAAACGGAAGAGTGTGACGGGAGGTTAGTATTTAGAGGCAGGATTGGTTTATACGTAACGACGACGTAGAAAATAAATGTATCAAATAATAACAATTAGCCTAGTAGATTTTCACCCAAAATTACAGTCTATCCTTATATTTTGTTAAAAATAAAAGGTTAAATACATAAATTAGCCATATATTTACACAAAAAAATGCCTTTTGAGCACTTAAATTTTCAAAATAACCTTTTAACTGTATTTAATTTTAAATTTGGTAAAATTGCATAATAAAACAGTCACATTATTGATCAAATACATAAATTGTCCTTATATTTACATAAAAAAAATCTTTTAGTAACATCAATTTTTAAAATAACTTTTTAGCCCTTAGATTTATTTTTTTTATAATTGATGTACTGCTCAAGAAATAGACTTTTTCCATGTCAATACTTGTGTTTTGCACTCAAACAATCTGACTCTAGATGTACATAAATTAAAAAAATAAATAAATCTAAGGGTTTAAAAGGTCATTTTGAGAATTGAGATGACCAAAAGACTTTTTTACACGAATACAGAGCAATGGATGTATTCAGCTAAAAATAACTAACATACATGTTTGAGTAGTCAATTTGATTAATTCGGTTCAGTGAATGATAAAAAAATTTAAAATTTCAATGATTGATTAAATTAGCATTTAATTAAATTAATCGACTCTCAAAACTATATTTTTTTAATAAATAGATAATAAAATTAAAAATTATTTTTATTTTGATCAAGCAGTAATAAATAATTTCGATTAATTTTTATTTTGATTTGCGTCAATTAATTATAAATTTCGATTAAATTTAATTAAGTAATTAAGTTTTTATTTTTTTTAATTTCAATTCGATTAATGATCAAAATTTAATCAGTTAAAATATTTCGATTAAAAAATTAACGGTTAATTCGATAAGTTAAAAAAAGCAAATAATTTATTTTGATTAAAAATTTGATGAATTGACCAAATCTTCACCCTATTAGGATACCCTTGCATTTACAAATTTTTTCTTGTCATTCCTATGTTATATACAATAAATTTTCTACGTCAAAGCCTATCATTAAGGACTCTTGTTACAAACCCAATCAGGGATAATATAACCTAGAGAAGAAATTCAAATTGAAATTAAATATTATATTATCAAAAATTCAACTCGTCACGACATCACTCTTACCACTAATTTTTCTAACCATCTAATATACTCCAAACTTTGCAATTTTAATAAGGGATAATTTAATAAATATCATATATGAGGTTTCAATTTTCACAAAATGTTATAAAATAATATTTATTAAGATAATAATAAATCCGGTAAAAAATTTCTAATAATATCAAAACTAACCTTACAAAAGAGAAACGGAAAATACTAAAAAAAGAAAAGAAAAAAAAAAAAAAGAAAACACTTTGAAAAAAATATGAAATCTATAAAATTAAAGTCTTATACAACATGCGTGATTCAATAATGACGATCACAATTAATAATGGTATTTGACGATTAATGACAGTAATAACGACGATGGTAAATATAATATATACAAATTATATATATGTTTATTCAATATATATCATTTAAACAAAATGGAAAAAAATTTTATTTGGTCTCTTTAGAGCATAACGGTGATAATTTTTGGAAGAAAATTAAATGGTTGATGCATTTATAAAAAAATTAAATTGCAGAAGAGAAATGAAATTCTAGAAGAACTAGAAAGAAATTGTATATTCCCAATCATAAACAATGAGGAAGAAGAAGACAATAAAAATAGAAACGAAATCGGATTTTCACAAACAATCCTGCATGTAACGAGAAGGAGACAGAGTTCACGAAAAAGAAGAAAAAGATCACTCTATTAAGGGAAACACTAAAACTAGAAAATACTGGGAAAAAAAAAAGAAAATATAAAAAGGAAATACCGAAAAAAGATAAATACCAAAAAAATAAAACATTGGACGAGATAAACATAGAGTTCGATCGAGGAGAGAGGAAGAGATAGTGCTGGGTTAGTGCTCAGTTGAGTGAACGCCCCGTTTCGCTTGACCTTATAGGATGGTTAAGGGAACCCAAGTAGTCATTGTGGTCCCATAATAATCTTATTTATTATTTAATTTTGACCAATTTAAAATCATAATACAATTTATAACTTTTAGTGTTAATTTTCAACTTGAAATCTTCAAGAAAACTAATAATTAACATTCTCAAATTTCATTAAACAATGGAAGCAGGAAGAGATTAAATGAGTTTAGTGCTTCCTTTGTCGAGCAAACTAAAATCGTTTCCATCAAGATTTTCAGGAACTCCGGTGCCATCGTATGAGGAAATAGCCTCACAATTAAATAGAAAAAGACGACAGTAGCCTAGGTTAATTATGCCACCCTTACCATTCGAATAAACCAGAAAAGAAAATACTCCAAAGAAAACCAATTGCAAGACAAAGCACAAATCGAGCAAACTATCGGACGTAGAAGTTGTTTAGATGATTTAGGGTTTAAGAGAGTTACCGACAACACCTCCGACTGCGACGCCGACGATCACACGAGATGTTCATCAGAATCTTCGAGGATTCACTGTCCTCTTTCTCACGTCTCTCGTGCTAATTTTTTTTTTTTTTTTTTGTTGATTATCACAAATCGAATCCTACCAGTTGATTCGATAAACAGCTGCAAGTAGTTGATAGAGAAAGAGGGGGGAAAGAAAATTGAATCCGTCCAAACGGATTCACCGATGGATCTGTTCGTGTCTGATGTAATGCAATTGGTGCAGCTCATCATTCCCATTAAGTCTGCTCATCTCGCTCCTTCAATTCAAAGACATCCACTGAAATTCAATCTCTGTTTGTGTAGTTCGGAGTTACTTTTGCTCGTCTCTCCTTTTCCATCTCCATCAAGACTATTACCGTCTTTTCATATTTATTTGTGAAGCTACTTTTGTCTTCTTTTTATACATTTTAACGGTGTTTCTTCCTTCTAAAATTACAACAGACTGCATGTATTATGTACATTCATTTTAAAAAAAAAAAGATAATCATTTATTTGTTATTTTACTTATTTCTATGTATATGATCCGTTAAAAAATATCTTACCGGTATAGAAAGCAAACCAACCTAAAACAGTTTGTTCTAATAAAAACCTGTTGAAGTCCAGAACCTTCGTTCATTAATCCCACTTCACAGACTGTTCTAATAACAGAAAATAAAATGAAAATACAATTTAACAATTCACTTCTAAAAATAAAGAAAGAGCCAACATCACAACACAAAACAGAGTTCCATCAGCCCTAATTTTTCAGAGATCACAACAAAACAAAACAATACCCAATATGTGCAAAACATGGCATACCGCATACAAAAAGACACAAACCCCCACGGAAAAACACACACTTATTTACATAAACATAACATTATCATCGCTAATCCCTAATATTATTGCCATTCTTTATTCATTTTCTACGCTCAAGAAGTAGCAGTAGCAACAGCAGCCTTCTTGGTTCTTTTAGCAGTAGGAGATTTAATTGACTTGGGCTGTTTAGGTTTAGCAGGAGTTGATTTCTTTGTCTTCTTAGCTCCAACAGCCCTCTTTGCAGATTCAATAGTTTTGTTAACAGACCTTGTCTTTCTTGTCGTAGCTGTTCTGGGTTTCTTGTTTTCTTTGTTACTACTACTCTTTGCAACTTCTTTGGTAATTGTGCCTTTCTCTTTCTTGCCTGCTTCTGATAATTTATAAGAAGCTTTGATCTTTGTCAGTTTTCCTCTAGCAGCCGAGTTTTTTAGCTGTAAAGCTAAGATTTTCTTGAAATTTGCTGGTAATACTGCTTTGTGCTTTTCTTCCATGTATTTAGCTATGGCGTATGGACTTGATCCACTCTTTTCGTTTAAAGCCAACAGAGCTTCTTCGATCATCTGGGTAATCCACAGAATTAACTCTTCAATTCATTTCACATAATAAAATTTAAACAAAATAAAAACAAAATAAAATTAAGCAAAACTTAAAACAGAATTCATACCTGAAAATACGGAGGATGAGAAACAGTTTTAGGTTGTTTAGGCTTCTTCTCTCTTGGAACTCTCGTTTTCTTCTCCTTCACAGGTTCAGTCTCCACCGGCTTAGCCTCCTCCGTCGCAGGCGGTGGCTGTTCCACGGTGGCAGCAACTTCAGCTTCTTTTTCGGTAGTCATCTTAAGCAGAGATGTAGAATAAACAAAAGGTACAGTCCCTCTTATTCGCTTATATCACTGATTCAGTTTCCAAGGGCAGTGAGATTTATAGTAAATGAATAATCTGTGACACAGGCAAGAGAGTACAGTGATTGGTTAATATTAGGCGTTGGAGATTGCCAACGTGTATAATGAAAAATCCAGAACATACACGTGGAGAGGAATCACAACGTATGCTTTTGATTTTAGGGTGCGTAAACGTTAGGCAGAGAGAGAAATGAGACATTTCGTGGATAGGAACATCAGCTAAGCTTTTAGGTTTTTGGTTTTCTTTGATAAAGGGAAGGTTGAAGGATGTGTTTTTTGGTTGGGTTTAGGGTTAAATTTCAATGGGTATTTTAAGGCTTTTAAAGTAGAAATTTTTAGGGATATAAGATTAGAAAGTGTAGATTTTAGTACTGTTTCAATGAGGTAAAATGGATGCCATTAGAGTGTAATATTGAGGTTTTCATGAAAAACAGTGTTTATTTGTTTCTTTCTCCATTTTGTTTAATATTTGAGGACTCGTGGATTTATTGGGAAAAAGGAGATAAATGGTTTTTTCCCCCTACATTGTAAAAAAATAATTAAAATTAAAATTTATTAAACTTCCTAGGAAATGATATATCTAACCTATCATATTTATTTCCATTGAGTCCTAAAATTCCGAGATAACAAGGTTAAGTTTATTTATCTTTCTCGTCTCAAAATATATTATTTTTTCAATTATTATGTAAAATAGAGTAATTATTCATATAACCTTCATCATTGATTAGGTTGATCATTGACAAAATCTATATCTTTAAAAACTTTTCCTCTGACGTACAAATATTTTTTTTCCCCTTCATTTAAATATTAAAAATAAATTTTTTAACCAATCAAATATTTGATATTTTGGAGTTATTTAAAACTCATTTAAGAAATATTTTAAAACAACATTCTTGAAAAGCATAATCATAATTAGCTCTTTATTTAAAATTTATAGTTTCTCAAATTTGCTTTGATATTCAAGGAAAAATAAATATTAGCCCTATCGAAATTAATATATTTTAAAAATATATCTTCATTATTTTAAAAATATTATATATTTTAAAAAATAATAATTAATGTGTATCCACGCAAAGTTAAAAAATAATCAGAATAAATCAGCTTGAGCTGCAAAATCATTTTCATTTTTCAGTTCAGACAAATACATAGTAATGGTTTCTTCAAGCAATCTATCCAACAACAAATTGACAAAATAGATACATCTTTTTGTACGACATAACTTACATTTTTACTTCTAACTAATTTTTTTTTTTCAATGCAATTTTAATCGAACATGCTTCAACTCCAATAAAAAATTCAACTATCAAATTGATCCTTTTTAGTTACACTGATTTTACAATTCTTGACCTAGGGTATAATTGACACTAAACTTTAAATTGAGATACAATTGACAAAATTTATAGGGTGGAATAGTAAAAATGTTAAAAGATTGGGGTGAAATTGACAATTAGGCCAATCAAAGTTACATTTCAAGCTGCTCACTCTTTCTACTAATTGCAATCCAGAATAATTTGCATATAATATTACTGCGAAACCCTCTAAAAACTGCACGTGGAAAAACATAATAATGACCGACCGGCAAAATCTTTCAACGAAATGGCAGATTTTGCACACCCCACAATAAGGATTATCAAATTCAAATGATCAAAGTAGATTCACAAAAAGAGAGGAAAATTACTGCGGAAAAAAAAAAAAAAAAAAAAAACAGACTCGACAAACTGCTCAACTGACAAATCAAAATCACATGCTAATCACCTTTAAACATATTTCAACAGCCAACATCACTTACCCCACGTTGGTCGTCGCCACAGATCACATATCATCGTCCAAAAGGCCAGCGGTAAAGAACACAACCCCAAAACAAAACAAACGCTGCAACTAATATTAGAAAACAAAGAACACATACCAAAAACAAATTTGTCTAACCGACTCATTACCTGTTTTAGGAAAGCAGCAAATCTTCTCAACCGGAAAATCAACTGTTTATTAATGCTTTTAAATTCTAGTTTTCCAATAACCAGCTGCATTATCTCTAAACCAAAGGATCTGTGAATGGAAAAATCATGTCGATGGTAGTTGTGTACATGAATTGATTGTAATGATATCGTACTGCCAATTGTAATGCTACAAGTGGCAGGAGAAGTTCACAATTATAAGTTAGAATTCACAGGGCAGCGTTATGGTGTTATGGCAAAAACATCAGCATCAGCAACACCAGAGAGATTATGGTAGTTGAGCGGACCAATGGGTAATGGTGATAATGATAAAGGTGCTGGATAATATAACAAATTATTAAAGGCGATGCAGACAACACACAATCTAAACCACCTTTTTTTCACTAATAAAAACCATAAATGCAAAGAAATGACAAATTAGAAACTTAAGATAAAATTTGAATGGAAAGAAAGCATTGTACTTAACAAGATAAAGAAGCCAATTCAAACAAAAATGCAACATAGGTCATAAGGTGAAATTAAGAGTGAAAAACATAAGATAACAAACATTGAAAGGAAGGGGGCAAAAATAGAGAAAGACTTTAAAGAGCAAGGAATAAGATTGATTTGAGATTAAGTGCTTCCATGTCTATATGAAGAAAGAAAAGAGACTAGTGGATGGTCCAGCAAAAGTGAGGCAGGCTTGGAATAATGCTGATCCCATAGATTTAAATTATACTAAAAACAACTCAGTAGCCCATCTAGAACCCCATAACCTAAAATCAAAAAGCAGCAAGACAGAGAGTACATGTGAGTGTATACATAAACATGACCACCAAGTTATTAACCATAAAATTTTTGTAACCATAAACAGTCAAAACCGGAATTTTTTTTTTTTAAAAAAAAAGGTAAAAATCAAACCCATTGATTCAGAAAACTATTTTTCAGTTTGATTTTCAACTTCAGAAATGTTTTCCTTGAAAACACTGCAGTAAAGCTGTTCCCTAGACAAAAACTAGTAACTACCGAGAAGGGATCATTTGGTAAGGGAACAAGGGGTAAACAGAAAAACTAAAGGGTAGCATACTCTCTAAACAACCCCACTCTTCTCGATGTTCAAGGATCAGAATCATTTTCTCTATTTCTAACGAGAAAATAGAGAAGCAAGTTGATGGTATTGATCATTTTCATCAGTAAGAAAAAAAATACCAACTGCTGGCAAAAGCCATGCAGAATATTAATATGTCCAAGAAAAGAAATAAAGAGCTAAAAAAATCTTTGTTCCAAGACAAGCAAGGAGATTTCAAACAATCTACCAATACTGAGCACAATTTTTGAGCCCACATTAAAGGCATAGTGAAGCAAAGAAAATAAAACTAATCAATCTACCAATACTAATGGTAGTCTTACAAAGCATGTGTGAGTGCAGGCACAGAAGCGAACAAACAAAGTTAATGACGGTTCAAACAGTATACCAATACTAAAAAAGTGACTCCATTTAAAATATGTATCTCAAACACAAAAATAATCAGTTTAGACAGTTAACCATCTACTTTTGAAATGAAAAGACAAACTGAGAAACTGAGAAAGCAAAAGACTCAATGGAAAACCAACCAACCAACCACATTCAGCTTACAACTTCTTTCAGTTCTATGTTTCAATTTCTTGTCGGTTTTAGAATCTTTATGAACTCTCACACAAGGGTTCTTCTAAACCAAACTGGAGAACCCAGAGATAGATCATTGGAAGAGTGAACTTGAACTGGAACAAATAACTTAAACGTAGTTAACTTTTCCTAATCTTCAAGGATCAGAACTATTACCTCTTATACAAATGAATAAAAGAGAGGAAAGTTAATGCCCTTCATTTGCAATTGTAATCACCATTTCATTGTCACACTTGACTGCTCGAGATATAGCCTAGTCTTATCAGATATATTCAAATCACTTGAGGCACACACCAGTTTACTGGAACATGAGTACTTGTAAACTCTGAATTTGCAGAAAATGACAGCATCAAAATTATAACCCCAATGTGCATGATTGCAGGTCCTTAGCACCCACCAAAATGCTTGAAGCTTTGAAAAAGCACTTCATCAACCATCTAAAGTTATAAGGCACAAACATTTTCCTGTAAAATGACGTTTCCTTGAAAAGGCACACTAAGGTCATTTCTTTATATATACAATGCGATCAGACAAATTTAACCCTAGAATCTATTCATCAAACGGGACACATTCATCATACCAGAAAGGCCGGTCCCCTAGTCAAAAGATTCTGTTTAAAACGTACCATAAAAATCTCTCTCAGAACATATAAAACTTGATTTGCTCAATCACCAAATAACATAATGAGAACCTATCAATTATTTAGCTCCTCGGATATGATACTATACAATAATTTGTTTATGACTTTGATAATATTAATGAACAACCAAAATAAGTTGCAAATGACAAGAGATTCCGAGTAATACTTTAATCGGATGTTAACAGAAATGATATCAGCACCTCCCTAGTAACTGAAAGTAACCACTAATATTTATTCAGCACAAGTCCATACCAATTCACAAAAATCTTAGATCATATAACAGGTTTAGCTTTTACAATTCCCACATGTTAGGCATACAAACTCTAAACCTTTTTCATTTTTACACAAATCTTCAATGTAGTCTCCACAATGCCTCCATCAGCTTGCTTGATATTTTAACTACTGCACCTCTTTTGACTGTGAAACCCTTGATTTAAAATTCTCTTTCAAACAAAGATGTCACCAATACGGTTTCAATTTCAGCTAAAGATGACAACAGGAAACCAATAGCTGGAATTTAGAAAAATTCATTCCAATAGTCCTCAAGTAGTTCAAACCTAAATCAAAAGGGAAAATGCCTATTCGGATCCTCAACATACAGAGAGTATTATCACTTAGTCTATGTCCACTGGAGACAACCTAAACTAGACAATTTAAACATTCAGCACACTGCGTCATGTGATTCAGATAGAGAAGAAAGCAAGAAGTAAGAGCACCGAGAGGAAAAACAGAAAGAAAACACCAAGAAAGTAATGGAGACATGACTTCAACAATTTTTTTCAACAGCAAGCCATTTGCCTGCGACTATTGAAGCGCATCCTGCTATTCCAAGCACCACCACCTAGAGACAATTAAAATTAGAAGCATAAACCATTAGTATTAAAAGTTCACCTTTAGAAAAGGAAATTTAAGAGCGCAAGGCAGCTGACATTACCAAATAGCCATATATCTAATAGTAATAACCACCTCCATATGGACGATCATTCCTGTAATAAGGTGGATATGCACCATACTGCAACAGAAATAAGCGATAAAATGTCATGAGACTGTCAACACTTGCACATGAAATGAGATAAGGAAGGGATTGCTTACTTACTTCAGGACCATAATAACCATGCGAGTAAGGGTTGCCGCCTGCTTCATAATTGTCTAAAAGATGAAACCAAAGGATGACAAATATCACAAAAAAAAATACCAGATAACAAAACCATGCCAATAGAAAGCAATAATGAGAACAAATTATCCCTACCACGATAATGTGTCCCGTGAAACGGAATTCCTGGGTCAGCATAATCTATCCGGGGCCTGAGCCTACTAGGTTCTGCATAATCAGGTTCATGGTCCTAAAGCAAGAAAAAAAGTTCTAAATTAATAAAGATACTAAGAGAGGCACCAGATGCAACAGCAATACAGTCTATAGATGAACATCAACCAAAGGAAGAAGATAAAGAAATCCAACTCACATTAACATTCACCTTTAAGCAAAAGAGGAAGTGTGCATGCATGCATGTGTATATATAGGACAGAACTTACAGTCATGTAAAATGGCCGCTTCATTCCATGCGCACCATCATCATAGAAATAAGGGTCATCAAAATGCCTTCCAACATAAGGCCTATCAAAGGCTTCTGGAGAAAATGGTGGCCTCCTAGATGAAGCATGATCCCCATGCCCTCTTTCAGAGGCATTAAACCAAGGTCTATTGAAATTAGTTCTTGATGGACCACCAGCAGCGACACCTCTGCCAGCAGGGTGATAACCACCTCTAAAAGCACCCCTTCTTCCTCCTAATTTTGTATATTAGCATCAAATTAGATTGCAAGAGAACCTAAAGATCATCTTTGTGAATGTGTCAATGTGTCAATGTAAAGCAAGAAAGAGAGAGAACCTCGCCCAATAATTTGCCTCCCATGAAACATGTCATATCGGTTATTGAAATCATACTCGTTGGGACTGACTCTACCAGGTTGAACACGCCCTCTCTGGTAAAAACCCCTACCGCGCTGGAAATTTGACCAGTTGAAGTGATGTCCACCACGCCCAAAACCCCTTCCTGTGAAAAATGAATGATAAATCACATGCAACTGCATAACTATCTTACAGACAATCAGAAAGATACTAATTTCCAAAAATAGAACATACCAAATCTTGAAGAGGTTCCACTGCCAGCACGATCAATCAGATAGCCACCACACATTCCACCCTTCACAGCCTGAGTTTTAGGCATAGGATTTGACAACCTTGCTTTCACTCTTGTCTGCCAGTAAATGAGAACACCATGAATGCAGTTAAACAACATACGCTTGAGTTCAATACTAGGTTAAAAATTTATCATGCATTGTGCAAAAGAATCAGTGAATGCTGCAGATATTGATGGTGAAATAAAAATTTTATCTTAGACAAAGCATGCAGTGACATTATGGATGTCTTTATTACAAATGAAAGGGATGCACTCAGTTACCAAGCTTTTTTTTCTCAATTCTACAAGGAAACATAAAGAAACGAAAAAAAAAAAAAAAGGAAGAAACTTTTATACAGGAGGGGAAATAAAAGAGAAACAAAAAAATTACTTTTACCATACTTAAATTCCTTTTAAAAGAAAATGCTAAAAAATGGACTATACAGGTAAACATAATTTTTGTCACAAAGCAAAATTTGACATAGGAGAGGAACCTCCTAATACTATACCTTTGAATTCCCATCACCCACTTCTGTGTTGTTTATTCTTTCAATACAGGCAACAGCAGCTTCATGGGATGAGAAATCAACAAATCCAAAATCCTTCCTCTTGGCAGTTGACATGTTTCGGGCCAGGACAACTCGCACTATCTCCCCATAACCTTGCAATTGTTCCCTAACACGGTCTTCATCCCAGAAAGGAGGGAGCCCATCAAGAAATACTGTCTTTACATGGGCCATAACTTCTGGATCAGGCTCGCGTATAGGTTCAGCAAATGCTACTTTCGCAGTTCTCTCAGCATGACCAAATACAACATCAGGCTTCTGAAGCCTCTTGTATGCATGCATTGCATCAGCATGGCAAGAGAACTCAAGAAATGAAAAACCACGGCTCCTCCCTTCATGCTGAACGTCTGGGACAAGAGTGATGTTTTCAACACCTTCAACACCATATTCCTTCAACTTTTGTCTTATCTGCGAACAACCATTCATCAGACGTCAATTAACAAATGCAATAGGTAACCATGTAAAACATTTATGAGATACTTACAGCTTCCTTTGTCCATGTGTTGCATATATTGCCCAAAAACAAAGTATCATTGTCCTCACTTGGTGCTGTCCCACATCGCTTTCCACAAATCTATAAACATGAAGACTTAGAAAAAGCATAAAAATGCGTATAAAAAAAACACCACAAGGAGATTCATACCACAGGGTTTTTCATTTCTGACAAAGCACGCTTCACATGCTCCTTGTTTGCAAACTTGACAAATGCATATCCCTTGCTCTTATTTGTTGAAAGATTCCTATGCAATCGAACTTCAACTACCTCACCAACTTTCTCAAATACCTTCCTCACATCCTCCTCTGTAGCTTCTTTATCCAAGCCACCAACAAATATTTCATATTCTTTCTTTATCTTCCGCTCCTTAGCTACAGCTGTTAATTCCTTTTGCTCCTCTTCTAGTGCCTCATCTTCTTCAACAGGCTCCTCAGGATCCTCTTCTACAAAGTCATCCTCACCATGATCCTCAAAGTCCAACCTATCACCATACTCCTCATATCCCTCATCACCACCATATTCATCCTGTACAGGTTGGGTCTCTTCCACTTGCAAATCCTCTTGGAAATTTTCTTTTTTATCAACAGCCTCAATTTTCTTGTCTTCCATGTTATCAAGATAATTTGTTTCAACCAACTTCGCTTCCTCTTCTTTGTCTGAGCTGATTGGTTCTTGATCCTTTGGGACCTCATTCAGCTCATTGGAAGGCAAGTCCACATCCATTATAGTTTGCTCCTCAGGGTCTTCATCAGTTTCTGTTGTTGACTGATTCTCCCTTCCAGATTCAACTACAGGTTCTTCCAGTTCAATCACAGCTTTTCCTTTCCCTAAAGATTCTGCAACATTTTCAGCAGCAGGTTCTCTCACTTCACTATTAGTTTCTTCCTTCTTGGCTAATTCCCCAACATTTTCATTAGCAGATTCCCCATTATTCACAGACTCAAATTCCTTTACAGCCGCCACTTCCTCCTTTACACACTCTTCATCCTTATCCTTTACAGATTCCTCTATCTTTGGCGTCTCCCCAGAAACAGCTTTTTCTGCAGCAGGAGTTCTAGTCTTTGCAGGCGTTTTTTTAACCACCTTCACTACTTTCTTCACTATTTTCTTGCGTGATATAACTTTTGTTTCAGGCGTCACTAAATTAACATCTGCAGATGCGTTTGCTTCAGCAGTTACTATATTAAAAGAAAATACATATCATTAAAGCATCAAAAACAGATAATAACCTCAATAAGAAAACGAGGTCAAGGATCAAAAAATTGATCTTTAATTCAATAAAGTAGGTTTTTCTTTTTTCTCCTCTCCAGTCGAATTACAAAGCATATAACTTTCATGCTCAAATTGAAAGCTAAGAAATGTAAAACTAACGCGCATAAAACACGAACCAAGTTATGCCCTAAGTCAATATAATTCAATAATACCTGTAGCTGGTTCAGGCTTTGAATCAGAGCCGGAAATCGGTGGGGTTGTGACGGCTTCGTTGTTCTTTACCTGCTTTGCTTTGGCAGCAGCGCTGCGCTTTGTCTCCGTGGTTTTCGGAGTGGCGGATTCCGCAGCAGAATCAGGTGTGCTTTTGGTGGCCGATTTCCTGGACGGCAGCGTCTTTTTAGGAGTCGCCGACTTCGTCGCATCGGCGTTTCTAGTCCTCATGTCGATTTGTCGTCGATGACTGATTTTCACCAGTTTGTCTGATAGCTGAACGATGAGGAGGCAACAGATATACAAGCGCAAAGGAGGTGAATATGTAACCAAGGATTGAGCTAAAGAACGACGTCGCTTTTTGTTGCTCGAAACGGGGCAGGAGACTGTCGTTTCATAGCGAGCAAATTTTTTGGATTAGTATTCATCCCATATATTTATTTGGCTTCTGATACTTTGCTATTAGCTTTTCTCAAATATTTGATTTGGTCACATCCAAAGTACAACACAGTTTAGTTGGATTGGCCAATTGTTTTTATTTTTAGATACAATGAAGATTTTATTCAAAAAAATTTATTATGATATGTCCATTAATTAAATTGATAAGTGATTTCAATTATCTTATGAATATCAAAATAAGATTTTGAATTTCATTATTAAAACTTTATAATCTTTTGAACTCTACTTTCAAAATACGGTTAGTCTTCCCTTCTCTTAAACTAAAATGAATTATCTCTATCTCCTTTTTCTTCAACCAAGTTGGTGCCTCTTAGAAACTCAAGGCTTCAACTACCGTCAGACTGTAGACCTAAAAAATTATAAAAATTATTATTTTAAAAGTCAATGCTAACTACATCTTAAATTGATTTATGTAAATAAAAGCCGAATACCTTAAAAATTATGAGAAAATTATAAACGTATTTCTATACTTTATAAAAAAAACTACTTTACCATTATTTTTTTACAAATAAATTGTTTTTTTTTTCAAGAGACAAATAAATTGTTATACTCTTTTATTTTAAGTCTGTTATGGTACATTGCTCTTCCATTAGATTTTTTTTATTTTTGACATTAAATACATATAAAATGACATTTTTATCCCTATCTTTTCTTCTCCTACTCAAATAAACCCAAAAATCAGTTTAAATATATGCAGAAGCAAATAAAAACGAAGTTAAATCAAATATTGAGAAATAAAAATTAAATTCCCCAAAAACGAAAACTTTACACATAATCCTAACTTCCACAAATCAAAAAATAGCAAAAACTAGATTCTCCAAAAGGAAATCCAAGTTGTGAACTCCACCCATAAGCGGATCTCAAAAATAAAAAAAGATAAACACTCATTCAAAAATCAAACTTGAGATCGAACAATCAAAACTCATGCAATCTATAAACAAATAAGAACTTACTGAGAAACAGAGAATCAAATAATCAAAGAAAAGTCTAAGAAGAAAATCGCGCTCGAGGAGAAGAGCGAGAGACAAAGAAATAGAAGTTTGAATAGAAGAGGGAGACGAGAGAATTGATTTGGGATGGAGATAAGAAATCAAAGGTCGATGAGCAAAGAAGCAAATGATTGAAATCGAAAATGGGGTTATGAATGTTGGAGTTAAAAAGATCACTGTGATAGTAGGATTCATGAATTGGATTGTGAGCATTTTGGCTATCGGATACGGATTAAGAGACGCCACAGCTAAAACTTGTTGCCATGGTTTTAGTAATGGAAGTGGTAATATTAAACCCAGATTGAGTTCTTGAAACTAGGAAAGCTATATTTTTCCAGTAACCAAACAGCCAAAGAGAGGAAGATGAACAACGTATTTTGGTGAATAAAATCTTAAGAATTGGACGGAAGGATAATACAGTGTAACATATTCAAATATAAGGATTTAGCAGTTTATTTTTTAAAAAATAAGTGTAAAATATTTCTTTTTTTGCACAAAATATAGAGATAGGATTATAATTTTTTTCAAAAATTACTTATATTTGTATTGAAAAGTGTGTAACATTACTAAAATTTATAAATTTAAATACACAATATATCATCTTCATCTGCAAAGTTCAATACGCCACAAAATTAAAGTTGTAAAGTTAAATGGTAAATTTAGGCATTCAGCCAAAAATGATCCTTTAGTTAGCAAGCTCCGATGGTGGCTCAATTGAGTTAACTTAGTTGACAGATAGAAAAATCCTTCACTGTCGAATATAACAAGCTAGAATAATGAATTAAGATGACTTCAATAAATTAAAATTTCATAAATTTTATTAAATTCCTCTTTTCGCATTAATTTAGATAACTCATTGACTAATGTCGCATATTAAGGTTCTGTTTTGTTAGATACGATATAATGTAATTAACATCATTACTGCATAAAAAATTATATCAATTAAATACTTCAACTTGCTAAAATTGTTCTATTGAATATTTAAATTTTTATAATTAAATCAATTAAATATTTATTAGATAACTGAAAAATGTGAAAATTATTGTTTTAAAAATTATACTAACCACACATTAAATGAATATCTTACAAATAAATGTCAAAAACACTAAAAAAATGTTAGTAGCAGCATAAAGAGGAATATAATAATATAATAAAACTCGTAACTTCAGGGGTATAAATAGGTCACTCACAAGGTTTGTTTCCTTGGAGTACAAGGGTATATTCATGCATTTGACAATTTATTTATGCTTGTTTTGCTATTACATATTATGCATATGTGTTGTAATTAATTAACAATCACTACATATTAAATTCATATTTTTTTAATTTATCCCCTGAATTATCAATTTCTTGTAAATTAAGTCAACTAAAAAGGTCAATATACTTGGTGATCAAGGCATTGATTTCATGTACACAACTATTTCATTTTCATGGAGCCTGCAGGCAGCTAGCTCTATCTTTTTGTTGCCTTGCTGAAATGTGTAGAAATTTTGTGGAAGGAAGACAGGGACTCAATCATTAAACTATTTTTACAAATAGTTCAAATGTGTAAGTGTTTCTTTTATATTTTCATTTCTATTTGTTAATCTGGTTATGCTGGCTAAACTAAAAAAACTCAAATATATTCAAAACTTACGAGAGAATGGAGGAAAATGATGATGACTTTGTTCCTCTCGTGCATAATCGCAAACTTGCCTCTGCTGAACTTATTCTTCTGAGTCCTCCCTCACTTCTTACTCTTGGAAACAAATCCAAATTTTCAGTCCAACTTGCAATTATAATATAATTTTTAGCGTCTAATAATGATAGAAAAAACTAATATTTAAGCATCATTATTGATTTTTGCATTTTGTTTTACTTAATTATGCCATCTTAAATGCTAAAATGCTTTTTTTTTTTTTAAAAAAAAAAAAAAGACATATATCATTGTAACAATTTGAAAGTTTTTAACATATTTATATGCCTTTGGGGGATCAAGAATGGGTAGGAAAAGTTGTGGTATGTGCAGGTTCAAGATGGGTTTGTAAGGAAGCACATCAGATGGATGATAAGCTTGCTAATCTTGCGGTGGAGTATGGTTTTCTCATAAATTGCTTGTTCCAACATCCAAAGTAGTCATATTTTCTTTTTCCCTACTTAGTAGTTTCAACCTCAATATCAAACAGGCCTGAGACCCCTGCATTTCATATTTTTCAATGATAGTTGCACTTTATTCCAACAAGAAGGTAAACATCAAAGTCAAAGGAAAGGAAGGCACATGGGAAAAAGGGATTGATTCAAGTTTATTTGTTGCAACTCTATCACTACTTCAAATGGTGCTCGAACAGGGATGCCATCTCAATCTGCAATACAAGCCAAATTAACCAGGCCAGAGTGAGCTAAAGAAAAAAAAAAAGAAGTGTGAAGTTCATTGTCTTGTCTTTCTGTTACTGATGGAAAAGGTAGTTCTTTTAGAAACAAAACGAAAAAGAAACATGACTCGAGGGAAAATAAGAACTGCAGTGTAATGAACTAGTTTTCACATAGTTAATGAGCATGCTGCTAGCAAGCCAATTACTAAATGTAATATAAACACATGGCAAGCTGTACACCATATAGCCCAATGGACCTTCAACATGTGCCAGTAGTATACTGACTAAAGCATGACTGTCAGGAACAATGGCTAATCAAAATATAACTAAATGGTGACCCATCATCAAAAGCAGGGAATTCTAGCTTCCAACCGAAACGCCAGCATAGCTAACATTATTAATCAAAAGTTAACATCAACTTACAGCTGTCAGTGCACCCTCAGCACCCTTATTCCCAGCTTTTCCACCAGCTCGATTTAAAGCCTGCAATTATTGTTACATGCAACATTCTCATATCACATATATAGGTATAGTCATTCTGTATGCAATTGCTTTTACCATAATTTACCTGATCCATGTCGTCACATGTTAGAATGCCAAATATGCATGGAACTCCTGCAACATCATAAAATAAATGTATCATTTAACATTAGGATGCCAATGAACAAAATTTGACACTAAAGGATCAAAATGATTGACAATTTATCAAAAATATCACCATTGATTTTCAAGATCATTTGCTTATGTAAACTAGCTAATGAAGCTCAAGGAATCATAAAACTTGAGGACATAGTCATACACATAGACAATTATTGTTTTATTTTTATTTTAGGGACATTTTACATTTCCACGAGCAATACACTTCATAGTAAAATTAAGTTTTCAGGTTTCTTTGCTACATATTCTACAATTCTAACTTGGCCTGTGTTAAAATCAATTAAGAAAATGTGCTATTTCTGCGGTTTTCAAATGGTAAGAGGCATACAGTTTTGGTGATCCAGTGGTCCTGGTTTGTTATATGAGCTATTGGTCCCATTTTTCGAGTTTGTGTATTTTTAAGCATGTCTCATAGCTAAAGTTTCTAACTACAAATGCTACATGTCTTTATTTTGGAACCTTAATATTGTTATATTTAGCGAGCTCAATGCAGTAGATATTAAGTCAGATATATTTAGCAAATATAAAACAATTTTGAACAAGTGCCAAAAATCTCTAATGCTAGAGCATGATACCTAAAAGTTTCAAATACATGATAACTATATGAAAGAAGGACTTGAGAGATTATCAATATGGCAACTACAATTAGTATCTTTTGAATAACATTTTCCTTAACTCAAATGCTATTGTCAGTAAGTTACTCCTTCACACTCACTTTACACGTATGGAATTTGATGCTACAGAACCTTAATAAAAAATAAAGTGATGAAGATGTTAGAGTCAAAGCTTTTGAAAACTTCGTCAATAGCAGGAAAACGAATTCCAAAGCATGCCAGCATGAATTTCCATGTTAGCAAGTGCCTTCACTATGCATGATGCTTTCATGTAATTTGTACAAAACTTACATCATATGACATGGCTCTTCATAGTTAGAATTGCTTGTAGACAACAATTCATAGTGATTGCACCACTAATTTGACTAAATATATGTACACAAGTAAAACAAGCTTGTAAATAGAGAGCTCAAGCTAAAATCCGGTTCACATTTATGTCCCACATACAGGGAACAATTTGTCTCAACTTTAGAACATAATGCAAGTGCAAAGACAACAAAATTATTAGAATCTTAATACAAATAGCACCAACCAATCATACCAACCTGAATTTATGCCAGCTGAAAGTACGCCAGATGCTGCTGAATTAGCAACAGCATCATAGTGGGTAGTATCACCTCTTATCTACTAAGCAAAAGAACATAACAAATTAGGGATTGCCAGCATCCTTGTAACTGATAAGCTCATTATCAATTACAAGTAGAAATCCTACCACAGCTCCAATACATAAAATTGCATGATAATTTCCTGACTTCCCTAGCCTTTCTGCAACAATGCCTATTTCAAAGCTACCAGGAACCCACACAACCTGTGATGAAAAAATCAAGAGAATAACTGAATAATGCAAAAACTTGCCCATAACAAGAACTTATGAAGGAGAAAAAAAAGGATTCAAAACTTCATTTGGACGGTTGCTTACATCAACATCTTCTTCCTTAACTGAATATTTCTTGAAAGTTTCCAAGGCACCCTCCAAGAGATGCTTTGTCACAATCTCATTGAACCGTGCCACAACCTTTCATGTCATTCCCAGTGAATTTCAGTAATGAGACCAGTTGAGATAAATAAATCATATAAACAAAGCAACCAAAAACAACACATGCCTCAAGATTCTCCACATACTAGCAGCACAATTACATATACAATCCCAGAATTGGGGAATTCGATTCCATTAGGCCCAAATTTCCAATTTGGACTTCAGAGACATTTTCTTTTTAAATTTTAAGTAATAAAAACTAAGATATGCGATTGGACTTCAGAACCAGGAGTTTATTAAAATCATAAATTCTAAATAAACGAAGTTTGATTTTGCAAGAATCAATTCTTTTTTATCATGGCATCCATTTCCTATTGCCGGATTCACAGTCCACTTCCTCTAAATAGCTACTAACAGAATGTTTATCAGAGTAATGCAAGATGGATAATCTTTCTCTACCCAATAAGTATGCTTTTTTAGCTTACCTAGAAATATTGTTTGATGATATGGCCGATCTCCCAAACTAGACTACATTCCTTACCTAGCCATTAAAATTTATTCCAAACTATGAATTTCGATAGAAACTAAATTCTAATAATTGAGCTATTCGAAAAGAAAATGGAACTGACCACAGCAAAGCGAAGGCCCTCCCCTCTGGTTATTGATCCAACCAAATGCCTAACTGCAGCTGTTTCCACAAACGATGACCGTTGCACCTTCCTCCCAATGGAAATGCCAGTCGCAAACCCTGTTGAACTTTCAAATTAAAGATCAAAAACTGACCTTGCACACTGAAAGAATCCAAAATGGAAAATAAAAAGTAACCTAGCATAGAAGTAGAAGTAAAAGGAGAAGGAAAGGGCAGGTTCGATTGTCTTTGAAGGAGAAAGTTATGTTGCTCGACATGGGAACGGTGGAGATGAGTTGAAGCTGATGAGGTGAGATGCAGACGCGAAGAAGCTAATGAAGCCATTGTTGTTGTGGAGAGAATGTAAAAAAAAAAAAAGAAGCAAGAATGGTTGCAAAAATAGGATGACAAGAGTTGAATACTCGTTATCAGTTTGCTTTCTGTTTGGTTGCAGAGGTAGGCTGTTTACACGGTTACACTCTAGATAGGGATAGCAGCGGGAAGGGTACCCGCTAAAAATCAACTACCCGAACCTGATTGTCAATTTAAGTATCCGAACCTGAAAATGCAACAGAAGATATATAAAAACTTCATATTAAAAATCAACTTGAAAATAATAAAACAATTTTAACATGAAATAATAAAATGACAACACATAATAATATTAAAATAGAACCAAAAAAAAAATTAAAATTCAACCTAAATAAATAATACACGCAGAGTTTTATTTGTAAAGGAAAGTGATTCAAACTCATAATACTGCTGATATGTTCCCCCATTGTTTATCTATGCTTAAGATACTATTTGTGGGGATGAGTTCCAATATATAATTATTGTTTTTAGTAGGTTTGACACAGTTAGTGTTGTCTTCTTTAGACTAATATTTTCATGTATTCTGCAGTCTCTATATGTTTTTATGGTATGTTACAACTTAGTCATAAGCATTTTGTCTTTTTTTCTCATTAAACTGGCATGCTTCCTTGAATCAGAATGGCAATTTCATGGTAGGATGCTTGGGATATCCACAGGTTGGCATGCAAGTTCCTAAACCTATACAAGTTTTTTTTGTACATCTCTTCAATTACTTCACATGATATTATGTTCAATCTATGAAAGATAAGTAGTTCATGTATTACTATATTAAACTGTTGGTGTAAGGACAGCAAGAGAATGACTTGGACTTCAGAAATTAGGGATAAAGTTTATAGAAATAAGTAAGGGCCAGGGCTTAAAAATGTATGATGGAAGATCTGGTTTTCTTTATATTAATAAAGAAAAAGCTACCAGCATCAAACTTTCTAGAGAAATAATTGCATCACACGTCTCCTCTGAAAGATAAAAGCATAATTTGCCGGAATTTATTGAATGAAAACTTCATTATAAATCATTACAAGCATGGGTTTTTACAGGTACAAACTAATCCTAAATCTTTTTAATAGGACTTTAGGACTAGTCCTCATCCTCCAAGGACTTGGAGTCCCAATATGTTCTTAGAGGAGTACTATAATCCTAAACAACAAGGACGTTAAAATAAGACTTGAGATAAATATAATTACTCGTAAAGAAATTGGGACATTTTCCAACAAAAAAGGAATTAAAAAATCGCCTCTCAAACTTAAACTTCTTGAAGAAACTTATTTATTTAAATACACAAGTAAATATAGCTCTAAAAGGATAAGAAATATACTATAATATCTGAAATACTTCATAGCTTGTTGAGGATTGAGAATTCACTTAGATACGCTCTAGTTGCTTAGTGTTTTAGAGGGAAATTTACTTTGGTTTTTGATACAGAGCTAACTGCATTAGCAAGTTTTTTCTGGGGTTAGCTGAAAAGTTAATTTACTTGTAAGTTAATAAATTAAAAAAAAAAGAAGAAGAAAGAAGAAAGCAAATTATGGGTAGTATCTAGTATGGTTAAAACTAGGCAAACTCTCATGCGTATTATTGTTTGTACAATAAATAAAATTAGCTCCTTTTGAAGGCTCATTTTACAGAACCAGTTTTAAGTGTGCTGTAAGTGACTAAATCTTAGCTGAACCATAATTCTAAAATTCTCAAGTTTTTCGAATTTAAATTTTCTTAATTTCCTGGTCCACATCCATTTTTATTCTTTTAGTAGTAATCAAAACAATAAATAATGCACAAAAAAGTTACGCATTTGCATCCTCAGTAGTGGGAACTTGGAATTCATTTCTCCTGTAATAATTTTAATTATATCAAAATAAATACAATAAAATTTAGTTAGTTGTTATATAAAACCGACAGGTTTTTGACAGCCATAGCTAGCCTAGTTGCATTACATAGAGCCACAGTTATTATATGAGTTCCATATTGATTTGTTCTCAAACAAAATATCTAATTTCCCTTCTCTTTTTCTCTTTTAATACATAAACACTTTCAAGAAATTAATTTGCTTCATTCAACTTAACAGGAAGCTTTGAATGACAAAGTAACCCATCCCAGATGGAAAACAACAAACAAAACCTGCACAAAATCAATAAAAGAAAAAATAAAATAATAATCATCTATCTTCGTCTCCCTCGGCTAAACCTACAGATGACTTCAACCATACATTCAACAGTTCCTCCTTTTTTGACAAATAAAACCAACTTTTTTTCGCCAAATAAAACCAGGGAAAACAAAAAAGGAATCCTTAGGAATAAGATCTTTAATGGATTAAAAAAATAAGAAAAGTTAAGATTCGTTATAACTGATCAACAGTTAGAAATATAAAGCTTTTACTTAGCATAACTATATACTAGAGAAAGGATAGCTTTACCGTACCTGGAGGAATCCTCCGGTAGAAGAAAGCCAGAATGAGCGCCGCGAGGAGGAAAAGGGGAAAAGGGGAGATGAGGCGAATTTCGTTTTTTGTATCAATAAAATGCAACCCGAAGCTAAAACGACGTAGTTTATTTGTGAATTAATTTAAACTCCCTGCATCAATGCTACGTAGTTTCGATGGTAAAATAATAATAGTAAAATGAATGTACCGTTGCCTTCCTCACTATACTTACTTTACTGTCAGGTGCTTTTATCACCCGAAAAATGTTCAAATTCCAACATCGAACTGCAGAACAGAACAATCAAAATTTGCAACTATGGGCGCTTCAGAATCTGCCCTCTCGAGCTCGCAGGTAACTCTTCAATTTCACTAGTCCGTCCAACATAGATTTGGCTACTCTTAATTCTTCACTTGTATTAAACTTGAGCTTTATCTAACTGCCGCCCTCAAGGCACTGGCAGATGAGATCACTACGGTTTCCGAACGATCGCAGAGCCTCGATCCCATTCTGGAGAGGCTCAAATCCCTCAAAATTGTAACTTTCTTGCCCATTCGATCAATTTCAGTTATCGTTGGTTCAAGATTTTCAACTGATTCGAATCATTTTAACGGTTTTAACTGCAGTCAATGCCGATTCTGACGTCACCACCGGAGGAAGAGAACAGCTTGACTGACATTTTGCTCAGAAAGCCGTTGTCTTCATCAGCTCACTGTAAGTCTAGTAAAGGGCTCCTCAAATTTCTTCCTCTTTTTTCTTTATTTCTCAGTTGGAATTTTTAGGGTTTGAGTCTATGTTGATTGATTTTGTCCCCTTTGTAGTTATGTACCAGAAATTGTAATTGTAACAATAATTATTAATTATTGGGGTTTGTTTTTTAACAAGACTGGTAAGTTATTTCTCGAAAAAATAGAATAAGACTATTAAGTTATTCTGTCTGATTTAATCCTTTCATATTAGAACACTATAAGCAAGTTAACTGAAATGGTGCAAGTTAATTGTGTCCGTTGGGGCTGTTGTACTGAGTCAAAGGTCACATACAGCTTCTATGATATAGTTTGTAATAGAGCTTTGTTGCTCTAAATATCTATAGAAGCGTGAAAAAACAGCATGGAGGAAAATGCAATCTCAATGGAAAAGCTTTCTCTATTATCCCGATGAAGTTAGCTTCGAATGTTTATATGCATTATATGTAGAGAGACAACCGATGCCCACCCTTCCTTTGTGGGCTTGGAGTTTGATTTTTCAGTTTTTTTCAATGGTTTTCTGCACTAATAAATCACTGGTTTCACTGAGATTCATTATTTGCGTTGACTAATTTCTTTATGTATATTGTATCTTGTGATTTCTAAATCCTGGAAGCATAAAATATTAGTTGAAAGGACCTTAAAATATTATGGCCTTCTAGTCCAAACATTCTGCATATCTATGCATTCAATGCAATTTGCTGGGCTGAGAAAAACGCTCTGAATCCTTGATTTCTAAAGCACTGTGATCGCAGCTGTAACACTTCTAGGATTTACAACTTGAGGACAGTCATTGTGGGATAGTAGGAGTGGTATCTCGATTTGCCAAGGATGTTAACTAAGAACTTTGAAATGTTCTTTTCAGTTATCTGTCTCTCAGATTATGGTCGATGTTGTTGTGCATGTGAAGAAAGTCACCAATCATTATACCTATTTTCATCTATTTTTCTTTCCTTAAAATAAAGTTGTTGTCCCAACAAGTTGGGTGATGGTCGTTTGATTTGGTTTTCATTCATCATATGGTTTTAGTTCTGATATTGTGATATTAGTTCATTTCAAATCATTTGCTGTATGTTTTTCATCTCCATTTAAAAGACAGTTTTTTTTTTCTCAGCTGATTTTTCGATTTCCTTTTTCCTTTCTCTGTCTTGCTTTATTCTAAATTTCTTCGTTCTTTTACTCGATGGTCAATGTAGCTACTGTGAATCCAAATGTGCTACTGGAGCTCTTCTCAATGTATCGTGAATGGCAAGATGAGAAGGCCCAACAGATTAGCAAGAAGCAGGTTTGCCCATCTGTCACAAATGCTATGAGCTCTAGAATAGTTTAAGAATGACAGTTAATGATTAATTTTTTGTGAAGGCATGGGATGGTTCAGAATATCTTTTTTTTTTTTTTTTTTTTTTTTAGGGGGGGGGGGGGGGGGGGGGGGGGGGGGGTGGTTTTTTGTTTTTTTTTTATTTTTATTCTTTTCATAATAAAAAAAAAAAAAAAAACAACACACCCCCCCCCCCCCCCCCCCCCCCCCCCCCCCCCCCCAAAAAAAAAAAAAAAAAAAAAAAAAAGATATTCTGAACCATCCCATGCCTTCACAAAAAA